>JAMWEH010001446.1:0-71192 GCA_024721245.1 Mitragyna speciosa | reverse complement strand
TGTCTGATGCATTTAAGAGAACATTTCAATGCGAAGGCTTCAGGGGCTTCTACAGAGGACTTTTCCCAAATCTTCTTAAAGTTGTGCCTGCAGCCAACATTACATACTTGATTTATGAAACCATGAAAAAGAGTCTTAGTCTTGAGTAGCTGATACATTGTGGTGCTCGTAGTTGCACATTTGAAGATGATAATGATACATAAGATTTTTAATCCCACTTGATGGTATCATTAGTGGTATCACACACTAGACATTGATTCCCCTGGCAGTAATTACTGAGTTTGCAGTAAAGAACTAGCTCAGGGGATTGACTGACTAAATTACTACGTGCGGAATGAAGGATTGTAGTTAAGTATGATGTCTGTTTGTTGAGTTTTTAGGATGTCATTGTATCCTCTAGTTAGATTATCATGAGCAAAATGAATACCGAAGCTGGGGACCTTGCCATTTTTGTTATACCAAATTATTTGAGCAAGTTGACTTTGATTGTCTATTTCCTGCGTATTGAGTTTTGGGTTGTCATTCTATGATTTCCCATACCTGGCCACACAAGTTCTGTGTGCATAACATGAATAATAATGTATGGAACCAGGAAATTTTTTTTTTTTTTCAAAATTCAACTTTGTGTGTACATATATATATGTGTGTGTGTGTGTGTGTGTGAAACACTGATTACAGTATGCACTGTACAAAAACAGCGGGGTAACTACCCCAACTACATTTGTGGATTTCCAAGTATCCGCACTAGAAATTTTCTTTCCCTAGACAATTCGTTCCTTCAGATTTAAGGCAAAGATTGCCACTCTATTGGCTATTACATTAGACTTTTTACTTACAACACAAAAAGTGCATGAATTAAACAAAGAGGTAAGATCAATGATGTTCTCAATAATCGTTGCACAGTTTGAACCTGGAAATTGTTTTGTACTATATAAGGTTTTGCGATCACTGATTCTCAATAGGCCCACTCAAATGGTATGTCTTGTGTGTAATAAGGCCGAAGTCTCCAATTTTTATTAAGCCCACACAAATTCTACTAAGTCCAGTCGATAAGCCCACACAGTGGTATTATCTATCTATTTTCTGTATAAAAGAAGGAAAAAATAACATTCAATGAATGGAAATGATATATAACCAAAAAAAAAAAAAAACACAGAACACAAAACACAAAACTTGAAGGAATAAAGAAAGGCAAGATTCTAGTTATTAAACAATGTTTTAAATAGCTAAAAGATTCAAAAAGATAAATTTTGAGGGAATTATTTTCATGGAGAATATTTTCATCTAATAAGTACATTTCTATTTTATACAAAAAATTTTATATTACCATTAAATTATTTTCGTCATTCACTTGTGGCCATTAAACTAGTTCAAAGGTCCACCTATGGCTAACATATTATTTTTGGTTTCAAATTGACCATTGAACTCTTAAAATGATATACTTGTAACCATTTAACCATTGAGATGATAAAATCAGGCTAAATTAAGATGTTGTACTGTAGGAATATATATATGTATATATGTGTGTGTATGTATATGTAATTGATTGTAAGTTTTCATTTCAAAAGTAACAGCTTGAAAAATAGAAATACTAGAAAATGGAGAAACAAAAGTAACTATTATGATTTTCATTCCATTTCGTTTACTAACTTAATTGTGCATAGTTTACAATTATATCTACTAATAAATTTATATTGCTCAAAGTATTCTATTTCCCCCTCTAAATCTCTATTTATTTACTTAGTTCAACAAAGTTGAAAATGAAGTTTTGTATTTGCAATATAATCCAAGTTAAATTATATAGACTAATTCTAAAATTCATCATTCAAATTACCTTAATAGCATGGGATTTCAATCATCGAAGATGGCTATGCTTGTGGTCATGTTAGTTAAGTACTAGATAAAAAAGAGCATGTGTATTCAAACTTGTAATTTAGATTTAAAATATTTCAAGACATGCCAATCAACTCAAAAGAAGAATCACCATTATTTGAATAACAAACAGATGTGGAAAACATGAGGTGAGGAAATTTTTTCCACTCTACTCCAAATAAAATTCTTATTTTTTTTATTTATTGTAACCTTTAAATTGAATATTCTAGGTTTAAAACTTAGTGTACTTTTCATCTTGTGAATTTATGTAATACTGAATATAAAATGAGACCGAAGGGGATTTTTATTTATTTATTTATTGTTGCATTAAAGTGTTACACTTTTAAGAGAGGTGCCTGACATTAAGACAAGATGTCAATTTTGAATTTCTTTTTATAGGCCTCAATGTCCCTTTCCTTTGTTTACTTTCCATTAGTTTTCTAAAATTTTCTACTAAGATATAAATTAAAAATACTTTGAAAGTATTTTATATATTTTGTTGAAGAAGTACATTATTACAGTACTCCAAATAGTTTTTCTTTAATATACGATAGAATAATAAAGTTAATAAAATGATTTAAACAGTTAGATTTTTTTTTATTTTTAATCAATCTAAACAATACATTATTTGATTAAGTATTACAAAAAAAAAATGTACGACGTGCAACACACTGTGCTTTTACGCTAGTATATATAAAAAAAAGGAATTAATATTAATGATCATAACAAAAAATCTATTTACAATGTTTGAATTAACATCAGATTTTGCAACATAACTATAAAAGTTGACCATGAACAGTACCAAAATAGTTTTTTTTTAGGTTAGTTGCATTATGTTCTAGTATTACCAAAGTCGAGAGAGTTTTTTGAATCGAAGCATATAGATTGGCAATTCTCCTCCGACGTCGACTCGTTTGGCGTCGGCTCATTGGATGGTTCCGAGTATTAAAGTCTCGTATTACACATAGTGCTATAAAAACATCTCTAGCAAAATCCAATGGTTCCGAGCATTAAAGTCTTGTATTTCACATAGTGCTATGAAAACATCTTTGGCGAAATCCAATGCCGAAAGATCCAAAATGTTAAAAATCCTCATCGAGCACTAATTCCTGTGACAACTAGATAAAACTACCACAGCAATAACAAAATCATTGATGCAATAAACAATTTTAAGCATTCTGCTATAGTCAAATTTTTCCTGCCCTTTATGCATATGCCAATGCAGTGCAATAAGCTCCAATACCTCCAGCAATCACGCAATTGGCACAAATATAATTTTGATCCCATATTGAGTGTCGTCTATTCCGAACCTAGAAAGATATATAGGAATGAACGCAGCAACACTCATTATGAAATCGAGATATATAAATTTAATCCAAATAGTAATGTCAACAACTAGGAAAAAATTCAAAAAAGTCATTTATAGTAACATTTTAGAAATTAGCAAGAGGAGTCAAAGAAAAAGTAAAAATATTACCTCTCGTCTGAGTCGTTTAAAAGATTTATTTACACGGGAGATAAACGCAATTGGTTTTATCAATTGTTGTAGTGGTGGGGAAGCATCCGAAGTAGTAGGCCGTGTCACATACAACTTCAAAAGGGAGTGGCAGAATAACATCAGCAATAGGTTGTATCTCGCCCTCAACAGAACTTGGCGACGTTGTATTAGGAAGATAAGATAATGTGGCGATATTGTGTTAAGAAGATTGAGAGAGGGGAAAATCGAGGTGGAAGATGAGGGTGGGGTTGACATTGGGGTGGGACTGAAGGAGAGGAAGGGGGAGTGTGGAGTTGAGACTAGGGTGGAAAGTGAGGCTAGGGTTGCGTTGGGGTGGGACTGACAGAGAGGAAGGAGAAGTGTGAAGTTGAGACTGAGGTGGAACTGAGGGAGAGGAAGGGGGAGTGTGGGGTTGAAGAGGCAAGGTGGAAACAGGGGTGAGGTTAGGTGGGGTAGATTGTGGGGCTAAGGGTGGAAGGGAACTAGGAGAAGAGAAGGGCGGTGAGATGGGATTGGATAGGGAGTTTGCTAATAGTAATGGTAGGGTAGTTGCCATTAGAAGGATTCGGAGTAGAGATGAAGGTAGAGTAGGGAAGATACTTATGTGGATTGGGTCTACGGGTGGAGTCGTAAATACTATGATTCACATTCAGCCACGTCACCCACCCTTTGGGTGAGATGACTACATGTGGACCGAAAGATTCATAGTCTCATTTGTGAGTTTTTTTTACTTAAGTATTTCGTTAAGTTTTATGATGAATGTAAGAATGTTGTTCTATCAACTTTGGTTTTGTAGTATAGCTGCCTATGGATTTGGTTAACCTTTTACTTTTTGACTTGTTGCGTGGAATTAACTTCGACCAACTTTGCACGAGCACTCTTTACCTTTGCGGGACGATATTAGGATTTTCTTTTCTTAAGGTGTTGCCTTCAAAAAGTGCTATTCTTGCAATGACTCCCACATTTCTCCCAAGGGTATGAACAAATATTTAGCATAATATATTTTACTCAAACGCTACACATTCAAGTTTTATATTTGGGAACTTAAATATTTTTACTTCCTTTGTCTTTATGGATTGAAGTAAGAGGATGAATGCGAAATGTATGCTAGGAGGGTTTACTGTACAAGTATTGATGAGTAAGAAGCTATATTCTCATTTCTTTCTACTGGGATACTAATATTATACAATTTGAGGGGTAACATTAATTCATGTATTTGCTTCTGAGTTCTTTATCATGCATGCATGATAGCAAATTGCATTGTCTACCTTTCCAAGTCGGGCCCATTTTATCGTGGACCAGATTGAGCCTTGGTTGCTCTCATCCCCACCATTGGGTCCATGTGAATCGGGTCCATTTTAAAAAAAATCTTCCAAGTTGTTGCATTTGTGTGACCTGATTGTATTAGTTGCCTTGATGAACAGGTGTCCCAAGTCAAGAACTTCTTTCAAACTAGGTGCGGTAAGGTCAGTTGAATGCGAAACATTTACTTTATGCTATAGTTGTTTTAAGGTTGTCAGCAAAGACAACTGTGATTTTTTGTGTCACTTTTTTAGTGTCAATTGAGTGCTATTCACAAATAATTACCACCTTACATTCACACCTTAATAATTATCTGACTTATCTAGGTGTGAATGCGATATGGTAATTCCTTATTAATGGTAATTAATTGGCACCAGAAAAAGTGGTACTAAAGATCCCAAGCATCTCTCCTAAGGCTTTTGGGAGATCATGTGCACTCTGCTTGTATTGCTTTTGTTGAGTTCTCTATGGTAAGTCTTAACATATTTTATGAATCTTGAATAAAATTCTAACTGAGTAATCCTTTTTATTTTAGCCCGAAAAATAAAAAAGAAATGAAAAATAAAATGGTGAATTAACATTAAGTTTGTCTCTTCACTTTCCTTTTTCCACTGATGTAAATAGATCACTTTCCAGTTATTATTTGTTTTCCATTGTTCTATGTGCTTTTTTTTTTTTTTTTTGGAATAACTAGATTTAAGTGAATTAGAACATGAAAAATATCAAAATTGTTGGTTCTTCTTATTGCTGATTATTATAAATTATATAATTACTGATCAGCTTCTTTTTCTGTTTTTTTTTTCTTTCTTTGTGCCACTGACAGCAACCGTTTACATGGTCATAGAGGACACATCCCCCCAACCCATGCCGATCAAAACTACTTCAGCAGTTTTTCTTTTTTTACTTTTCACTTTTTATGCTTTTCCCTCTTTTGTTTGGCATTCACAAGAAACCAATTGATCAATGTATTTAGTTAACGTTCATTGGTCAGCTCTTAACCTACCGACTCTTGAAAAATATTTTTAATTTCATTTTAATATACAAAAAATATTAATATTAATATAGATATACAACAAAATTTTCAATTTGGAGACTTAAAATTTATAATTAGCTTTCACTACGAAATAGTATTACAATGTTAATGGACTCTTACATAATTGATTAGTCTTTCAAAAACAAACTTACTTCATACAAATAAAATTCTTAATTGATTTCTAATTTACTTGTAAATTATTGTTAATATTAAATTTCAGCTAAACCAAACGTGAGGTCTTTTTTTTTTTTTGAACAAAACTTGAGGTCGTTTTTATAGTGGAACTCGGAGAGTCCGGCCCATATGACTAAAGTAGTGGCTGATTTGGGATTAGTGGTCACATTGGTTGCGCTCAACCGGTACAAGGAGGGCTAATTTTGAGTGTGTCCAGGTGGATTTGTGAATTGGAACTCAATTTGTATTTGTTTAGATAGTTTTTCTGCAAAGCATACCATTTTCTTATCTCGTCACTGTCCACGTGGTATTGGTCCATGTTGTTCGTCAAAAGAATCATGAGCAAGACTTGCTAATTTATACTTCTATAATTTTCGGCAAAACAGGTTGTATAATGACTTGTTCTTTTTGGTTCTTTAATACTGTGTCTCCAAGAATTAACTCAAAACAGAAAACTGGATAATAATTTAAAAAAAAAACTTTCATGTATATCTCAAAAGAAGTCATAAATGTGCAAAATGTTCTTTTATAAGCCTTCTCAAAATGCACACTGTCCAAAATACAATAGACAAAACGTCACTTACAAGAGACTTCTATACAAAAACACAAATTGTGAGACAAAATGCTACCTAACCTTATTTAAAGAGGTATTTTACACCCGGACAGAATTCTTCGTGACTTCCTCTGGGCCTATGTTGATACTCAACCCACAAAGCATTGATCTAATCTTGAAACCAAACCCGTTTCATGAATTTCAGTATGGTGGATTTCGTCAAACCCAAGTTCCTTTTGGGTTCAAGTCCGCTAACATTCTTATTTTCCAAATCAGACATTTTGGCAAGCCCATAAGCGGCCAGAAAGCAGTGGCTTTGAGAAAGCAATTCTTCAAGGTCGCAATTTGATTTTATCCAATGGGTTTACATTTCTTGTTTTAGAATCTAAAAGGTCCACCATGATTTCTGGTTGAGATCCAAACGTCCTACGTCACAAAAAATTAGAAAAAAAAAAAAAAATGGCGCAACTTATCAAAGGACTGACGTGTTGCTCGGAGACGTTGCCACAGCAATGTGTACTCACTTCTTCGTGACAAATGTCCCCCAAAATGCCAGATGATGCCATGTTAGCTGCAACCCATCCCCAGTTGCATCCATGAATGTATAAATGAAGTCAACCTTTTGGGTCCGTAAGAAATCAAACATCAAAGCTGAAATTTTGTTCATCTTCATCAATATTTTCACTAGAATTTTTCTGCACTGTATTGGTTACCAATACTTACCATCATGGCTTTGAGGTATTTGGTGAGCGTACAACATTATCTCCTTTTTTTTTTTTTTTTTCAGACAATCGCTCTTATGCTAAATATGCTGTTTGTAACTGGATTAACTCAATTTTGCAGACTCAGTTGAGATCCTTTCTCAGTCAGTTGAAAGCTGGAAGTGGAAACCCAAGTTTTGCAACATCAACTATTCCCAAAATGAAGGCTCATGCCCCTACAGCTGATATTAATGTCCAAGAACCAGACACCAAATTTTGGTTGGAATTTTTTTATTCATTAGTAACTTACTAATTTTGTAGAGCAAAAAGAAGTGCTTTTGATTGTACTTTACATATGTGGATACAGTTTATATGTGTTTGTGTTGTGTCTTTGGGGAGAGAAAAAGAAGAGAGGGAGGGGTTACTTGGGGTTCAAAATCTCTAGGCAACTTCATCTCCTAAGAACAAGCGCGTAACAAACAAATGGTTCCAAGTCAAATAATTCCTTTGAGTTTGGAAGATCATAAAAAGCAATTAAAAATCCGTCTTTCTTTTCTTTTTTTCCCCTTGACAAAATAATTTGATTTTGAGAATAATAAGTAGTCCACGAGGTGTAACTTAAGAGTTTAATTTGTAAGTGCAGGCGATTGAGAGGGGAGTTTGCGCCCGTTTATGTGGCGCTTGGGTTGATAGTTATGTCAACGAGTTTTGGGTTATACACGGGATTCCATCATCTGAGGAGGAATCCTAGTGTATATGTGAAGAAATCAAGAAGAGAAACAGTTCCAGAGGTGGCGGAGCCTGAGCAGGTGGTGGAGAAATCCGATGAGTTCATCAACAAATCTTTATTTAGAAAAGTGGCTCACGTCCAAGATTTTGACCGCCATGATGTTATTCCGAATCCAATCTCTGGAGATGTCTATGCATGGTATGGTCCATTTATTCCTTGACAATATAGGGTTCTTTCTTTTTGGATCTTAAAGCAACAAAAGAAAATATCCCTTATTATCAGTGGTTCGCTGTGAGGGAACATGTGATCGAACCCCTTAATAATCCTTTCAAATCACGGTATCCTTTATTCTTTATATATTCAAGAGAATATGAGTTGAATATAAGTTACATAAGCTAAATATAACTTTCACACGAAATTTTCATAGCAGGAAGCAACATCTGCGTGCTGAGACACTGAAAGATGTTGAGGTGGAACCACCAAAAGACTGTCCATCTAAAGATGTTCGAGCATAGGCAGTTCCCTTGATCTTGTGGGAGATCTTATTTTTGTTACTGCCTTTTCAAGTCTCTATTTCTGAACTTTAGACCAGTGAATTCTAGCTCGGTGCACAGATGTACATTGTCATAAATAATGAGTCGAAGAACATCCTTTTACGATATTTTTGTTGTCGTATGAATGCAAATCACCAAATTCTTTTGCCCCCTTTCCTCATCGTTGGGAATAGATAATTATTGTTCATGCTTTCCTATGAATGAATTACTCTGGCATCATTATAACGTACTTGGACCAGAAAGATTCATCGACTGCCCAATTGGTTTATCAAGAAGTTCGGAACGAGCTTGATAACAAATTAAGAAATCTTAAAATTTAGAGATGATATCTACCCCATAATCAAACAGAGTCACCCTTCAAAATGCCATTATCATTATTTCAGAATTCCCGTTTGCGTTGGGAAGCAGAAGAATTCAAAATGCTATAAAGAAACACCGACGATTACTATATGAAATACCAGTGCCAAAATCAAATCATCACTTCGCAGAATAATTTGATGCTCTTTGTTACCTTTATTATATAGAATGATATAAAAGAAACACCCAACAATTGCAAAATCAAATCATCATTGTGCAGAATTTGAATGCGCCCTTATTCTTGTTTTCTTTATCCCATAATATATGAGCCCGCCAATAATTGCCAAAATAAGGAGGCCTAAGAGCACACGGAGAATTAGTCCGGTTAGAAAACGAATCCCATCACAAACTTCATCCGCCAACCTGTTTGCTTGCCTTGTAGATGACATTCACAAATTTAAAAAAATATGTATATATATGTCTACAACGGGTACAAAGGAGGGGTTTATACAAGATTGAAATACCTTTTAGTAAATTTTTCTCTTCCCAAACTATCTTCCCAAACTATTATTTTTCTCCTCTAAAGAGTGTTCCTTTCCTATGTTTTGATTTTGTGAAATTAACTAGGTATGAAACCTTTCGTTACGGGAAATTAGAAAAAAAAAAAATAAATTACTTTCATAGAATTTAATACATAGATTGCTCTGCTAGGATTTAATATCAACAATTGTTCAGTATCTTAGCAAACCTAAAATTAAACTTGATTGTAAATTCGCAACAAGGAGACAAAAATTAATTGGATGGCCCATAAAAGTAACCTATAAATGAGAGTCCGATTAGTTTAACAGGTAGGAACACACCCCATAGACATCATCAACCCCATCCTCCCATAAATTAAGGACTCGTTTAAATGGCTACTTGTTTCTTTTCTTTTCTTTTTTTGTACATACACATATTTAATTCAATCCATTATATGTAATGGTATTTACTATTAATCTATAACAGTTGATACATAGACAACATGCTTTCTGCTTGTAAGCATTTATTGAAGCCTTAAAATTTATGTGACTGAAATATTAAGAACTTGTGTTCATTTTGCTTTATAGAGAATGTTGCTTAATAAAAGATGCCAACTGAACGTAGGAAGCGTAACAAAACTATTTCTTTTTTTTTTTTGAGCAAAAAATTTTTTTATATATAGATAGAAATATGACATTTGAGCATTTACAAGCTGCTGTGTACAGCACTGCTCAAGGGATATATCCCTAACTATACATTTATATTTGCAAAAAGACTAACTAATAGTCTGCAAAAATCTTTGGAGATAGCCCCCATTCCAACATGAGTTGCCAATTCTTCCTAGTGATTGGTACTTTCTTCCAAGTTACCACAGCTTCATACATCAACCTTCTAACTGTTGCTACAATTTCCTCTGCATTTAGACTCTTCCTTTGGAATATCCGAAGGTTTCTGACTCTCCATATATGGTAGACAGTAACAGCACACATAATCCTTTGGAATCTGTTTGCAAAATCTTCATTCTTCCATGTATCACATATCCAATCTAGTTCAATATTCCAGGCATGTGTTGTTCTAGTAATGGAGCAGAACTCGAGCAGTTTGTTCTAGATTTTTGAGGTCCAAGTATATTCAAAAACTAGGTGATCCACCGTTTCTTCCATCTGATTGCAGAAGCCACAAAAAATGCTTTCAAGTTGTATACCCCATGATCTCATTCTACTCTTTGTGTTTAGTCTTTTCTTACATGCCAACCAAAGAATGAAAGAGTACTTAGGTATATGACCCTTACCCCAAACCAGCTTATACCACTTCACTCGTTCTTCATTTTCTTGGAAAATTTTCATAGCAGATTTGACAGAAAAAGTGCCTGTTCTACTTCCCTCCCAATATATGTGATCTTGTGTTTCTTCAGTGGGCTGCATATGACTGGGGGTGGCTTGCTTTAATGTGCAAACTTCATCAGACATTTTCCTACCTTAAGGCCAATTCCAGTTATCATCAGTTATCATTTCTTATGAATTCAGCTACTCTGGCATCTTTGGTTAGCACAAGTTTTTTAAGAAGTTTGTCAGTGAACCTCAAGTATAAAGGTCCTAATGGATGCCAATAGTCATACCAAAACAAAGTTTCTTGCCCAGCACCTATGGCATTTCGTAACAAAACTATTTCATGACTTATAAAATAGATAAAACAATCTATCATATAAAAGAAAAGGTTTTAACAGTTGTAGAACATATATCAAATACGTCTGTGTGTAGCATACCTCTCTAAAGTGAATTAGTCTCCTTTGTGCTTGATAATATCTGCAATGAAAGAAAAAATGTTTAAAATTTATCAGTGTTTGGAAATTATAACAGTTGTACTGATACGACATCCCTACAACGTCCCTATATTAAAAAAACTGATGCTACAACACCTCGAGATTAAAACGTACCTAGGAGGCTTTAGAGAGGAGAGTTAGGACGAAAAATTGTATAGTTTACGGTTTATGTATTGAATAGAAGCATACATATATGGTGAATTACAATGATACCAATATGGAAAGATGAAAATTGCAAAAAATCTTGGGAAGATTTAAGAATTTTTTTAGTTTAGTTAACTTTTAGAATTGCTGATTTTTTTTTTGGCAATCAACAAGTTTTTTTTTTTATTATTCCTTTACAAAATGGAGTTCGTTTTGGATCCCAAAACAACCAAATAAAATAATACCATATTGTCACTCGTTCTAGGGAACATGTGATCGAGCCCCTTCGTAGTTCTTTCAAATTGTGATTTTATTTATTATTTTAATAAAAAAAATGTAAATTGAATATAAAAGTTACATATATAAGCTAAACATAAATCTAGCTTTTGCATGAAATTTTCATAGATCAGTCGAGACTGCAGGAAGCCACATTGAACCTTCGAAACAATAATCCGTTTAAAGATTTTCGAGCGTATGGGCTGCGCGGTTGATGTCGCGGGATATTTCATATTTGTCACTGCTTTTTCATAAGGGATGGATGGATAATTATTTGTTTTTGTTCACACACACCCCAATGAATGAATTAGTTTTTACACGACTATTAGTGTATTTGGGGTAATCAAATATTCAAAGAAGGCCGAATTGGGTTATCGAAAAATTGCTTTGTACATATTTCCTTTCTCTATTCAGTTTTTTTGGAGCTAATCTTGTAAATTTTTTTAATTGATTTAGACCTGTATCTTCCTTTTGTGCATTTTTTTTTTCCTTCTGGAACTGATCTTCTAACTATTTTTTTATAAAGCATTTGAATCCATGGGTTCGTAGATTCACTTTACCTTGATTAGCTCCATCACCTTATATATTTTTATTATTCCTCTAAACGCTATATCATAATAATATTGTGGTCCCTTTTATAACTTTTCTCCATTTATCGACTATGACGGTCTAAAAAATTTATAATTCTGAAGATTAACTTCATTTATATTTTTGTCATCCAATTATTATGCATTTATAACTCAAATTAACACACATGAAAATTCATGACTAATTAAATGACAAAAGAAATTTGCATGTTTGAGTTTTAGTTTGCACTTATAACTCACCGTTGAGACTTTCAAGTCTATTATATAATTTTATGTCATTAGACAAACAAACCCGGCCTCCTCCTCTTTCTTTTTTCTAATCCAAACTTTGAAGCTAAAAGCATGATCTTTCGTCTCTATCAAAAGCTTTAAACGTAGAAAGAAATGGAGATTTCATTGTTCTTAGTTCAGGCAAGTATGCCTTTTTATTTTGTTACCAAGAAGTCCATTTGTGCATTTACTAATTCTACTTTAGTTTATGCAGTTAAAATGGTTCTGTCATCTGTGTTAAGCTTACGGAGAGGACAATTGGAAGTATTCAAATTCTACCTTTCTAGACAAAATATAATTACTGTGCAAAATTTGTTTGATAATTCTTTTCATCCAATATATCAAGGCCTACGTAAAAATCTGATGAGATTGCTTCTAGTTCCTTGTGAACGAAGTCCTTTGTGCACGCAGCATTCGAAAAACACAGCCCGGCAGCGGGACTTGATATTGGTATGTGAGAAAAATTCTAGAAGAAGGAACTGAAAATAGCGGTTGAAGTCATGGTTTTAACTCATTATTTGTGTACAAGATTAATCATGTTATTTATATAAGCTGTCACCTTTGGATTGGCTTTTCTCAAAAAACATACGTAAAATTGAATAGGAACATCTTTAGATAAGCCGGTGATGTGAAAAAAAAAATTCATTTACAATTTTGGAATATCTTTTAAACGGACTGCAAACTCCCGTATATGACCTATGCCACTGGGTTCAGGTGAATTTAGAATTTTGTTACCCATTAATTTGTGATTTCCAAATGGCCCCTTTTCCTTCTTTTACTAAGCATATTCAATCATAATGTGGTACATACATAAATATTGTTGCATTCCGCTATATGTTACAAACAACAAACATCATCAATGTACCTAGCCCCAATCATTTTGGTAAAAAGTTAATACACAATTCAATATTTATAAGAATATATATTTTCATTTTGCACTTAAAATAAATATCATAATTTGCATTAAACATTACCCTCAAAATTCTTCCTTGGTATGTTATCATCCCTAGACAATTTTCTAGCTGTCAAATTATTTCTTTACTTCTGCTTATCTGGCTGGTTTGCTGAAATTTGTCTCTTTCATTTCTGTAATTTAGTATTGAAAAATTCCTTGGTGGGAACAAGGACATTCCTACTAAGGAATATACTCTTTTATCCATCTCATCCACCAATCTTTATCTTGGTAGACTTGGCCCCTTATCCAAATTCAACCCTCTCAACTTCATAGGCATCTGTCAAAGCAAATTCGTAAAATTTTGCTTTCTCAATCGTTTCCAGGCAGTGTTTGTTTATCTTCTAGGAATATGGCCACAACTGGAGAAGTATCAACATGGGCTAAATTGCTAGGAAGCAACGATTGGGAAGGCCTCCTTGAACCATTAGATGATAATCTCCGTGGTCTAATTCTCAGATGTGGCGATTTCTGTCAGGCAACATATGATGCATTCAACAATGATCAAAATTCCAAGTTCTGTGGCAGCAGCAGGTACGGCAAAAAATCGTTTTTCGAAAAGGTGATGCTGGAATCAGGATCAAATTATCAAGTTTCAGGTTTCCTTTATGCCACGGCTCACATAGGTGCCCATAAGGCCATGTTTCTTCATTCATTATCCCGTGAATCTTGGGACCGTGAGTCCAATTGGATTGGCTACATTGCTGTTACAACAGATGAATGTAGTCAAGTTTTAGGCCGAAGAGAAATCTACGTCGCGTTTCGTGGAACAACAAGAAATTATGAATGGATCAATGTGTTAGGGGCGGGGTTGAAGTCTGCAGAGCCACTTTTACGTCCGAAAGTGTGGAAAAAAATGGACGATGGAAGTGTCAACACCAGCGATAGCGATGGAGATGATGAGGACATGCCCAAAATTATGCAGGGTTGGCTCAAGATTTATGTTTCAAATGATCCCAATTCGCCTTTCACAAATCTGAGTGCTAGAACACAGCTTTTCGCGAAGATTGAACAGCTGAGGAACCTATACCAAGGTGAGGATTTGAGCATTATCTTCACGGGGCATAGTCTTGGTGCGAGTTTATCAATTTTAGCTGCCTTTGATCTGGTTGAAAATGGGCTTCACAATATTCCTGTATCAGCAATTGTTTTTGGTAGTCCACAAGTGGGGAACAAAACTTTCAATAAGAAATTGAAGCAATTTCCAAATCTCAAAGTTCTCCACGTCAAGAATAAAATTGATTTAATTCCACATTACCCTAGCCATTTTTTGGGGTACCACAATTCAGGAATTGAGCTCGTAATTGACACGAGAAAATCTCCTTTCTTGAAGGACACAAAAAATCCTAGCGATTGGCATAATTTGCAAGCAATATTACATGTTGTGGCTGGTTGGAACGGAGCTGATAAAGATTTTGAATTGAAGGTAAGGAGGAGTTTGGCTTTGGTAAACAAATCTGCTGGAATTTTGGGGGATGAATGTTTGGTCCCTGAAAGTTGGTGGGTTGAAAAGAATAAAGGCATGGTGCTTGATGAATCTGGGGAGTGGACTGTTGCTGCACCTGCAGATGAGGACCTACCAGTCCCTGAATATTAATGTACATTTTGTTCATTTTCGGTGGCCGGTTATGAATCTCCTTTTGTTCTTTTGCTTTTACTTTCTTTATCATCTTATCTCGCTTTTGGAGTGGTTTCAGATATCATTTCATCTTCGTTTGTCCTATGATATAGACATGACTTTTGGCTTAATATCATGGGCAAGGGTTGAATTGCCATCATCTATTTTGATTGTACATTGAGAACCTAATTGATTTTAATGTAGCTTGAGTAAGTTTTATAGGTTGTGAGAGTGGTTTTTATCGTTGTTTTAGTCATGTTAGTCTCGGAATTTTTAACTCTTTTCATGTAAGAAATGTGGATGATTGCGTATTTGACTTTACGGAATTGTTAGCTGAAAATTTACTGAATAATTATACTAAATTGCCGTATCCAATTGGTATTGGACGATTTCTCAGATGTCCCATTGACTTTGAAAGAATTGGTCCTAAGTGCAGCAACTAAAAAAAATGGGTAAATCAGGATGGTAATTCAAAATTAAAAGTGAGGAATCCCGTGTACAAGTATTTTAAATATGTGAACATTTTTTATCCTTAGTTTATTCTTGTTCTTTTCTTTTGCCTTTAGAGGATCCCAGTACTGAAATAGTTTCTTCAGATTTTTTAGATTGAATTCTGTAAGATTTTCGTTCTTTGTTTCATATAATATTATTCTTCTCTTTCCTTGCAATTGTTTTGTTGTAGAAAGTTACCAGATAATGACTTGGATAGAGTATTATTAAAAAGAAAAATTCTGAAACAATACTAGAACATTTTTTATGATGTGATTCGCTTGAGTTAAAAAATCAGTTGACAAATTAAAAAAATGATATAAAGGTGTTTAAGAAATATTCTTAAAAAAAAAATTCTAACATCATTTTTATCGAAACGGAGCCATTCAAATCCCTACTCTTAAAGCTTGCAAAGTTTTCAGCCTTTATCCATTGGAAAGGCTATTATTGTTCAATAGTCCAATTTGTGGAATTACAGAAATTAAATACTTTTGTAGTCATTTTCTACTTTTCAGATTTTGTTCTTTTAAGATGGGTATTCAGGATACTTTCATCTCCTCCACTATATGATAGGAATTTAACTGCCAGACTAGAAATGCAATTTTTTAACAAGGATTCGACTATCAGACAACAAGTGCGATTTTTACCATATGATAGGGATTCGACAACCAAACTACAAGTGTGATTTGCAATCACTTTCGTCCATGACCCGCGAAACATGCAAGAATATATCAAGAAATTGATGGAAGAAAGGACAACTTCTACTCCTAAATATGCACCAATATGATTAGTCTGGAATGCACTTAAGTATGTCAATTAATTAGTTCTTATGCAGCCAAAAATAATGCCATAGTTTTGGTTTTGATGGTGAGTTTCCTGGACCACCATCAAGAAAGGCACTTCAAGGCAAGGCCATGTTTCTTAATGAGCAATCTGGATCTATTCTTCTTGAATTACTTAGAGGGTGTTTGGTTTAGGGGAATCAGGGAGGGGAATGGGTATGAATAGTAATGATATTTATCGTTAATGTTTGAAAAATAATTATCACTATCATACAATTGAAATGAAAATGATTAATTAGAGCTTCTATGATTATCCTCAAAATACTACTCTATCAAACTCATTAACCTTTTGGAAGGAATGATACCCATTCCATTATTAAACTAAGGGGGCGTTTGGTTCAAATTCCTCAATCACTATCACTATGGGTATCATTAACCCTACTATGAGTATGGGTTTTGATGATTCCCCCCAACATGTTTGGTTTAATAATACAATGGGTATCATTATAAGAATATTTGTTTGGTATACTGAAATGACTTTTAAGTAAATTTTAAAATTTTTATTTATGATATACATATTTTTTAGATTTTTTATTTTGTATATTTAGAAAAAAATTTAAAAGATTTCTTCAATTTTAAATATAGCCATGCTCTAATTTGAGTTTTATGGAAATGATAATCTTAAAAAAAAGTAATTTTTATTATATTAACAGAGAGTATTATATATCCTTGATTTTCAATACAATTTTTTTTATAAAATTATTGAATGTAAAAAAAATTATTAAAAAGAATTTTTATAAAAAAAATTATTAAAAAGAATTTTTGTAAAAAAATTTATAAAGTACTAATAAAAAATATTCAAAATCGAGAGAGAGAGAGAGAGAGAGAGAGAGAGAGAGAGAGAGAGAGAGAGAGAGAGAGAGAGAGAGAGAGAGAGAGAGAGTATATTGAGGTTGGGTAACTCAAAAAATATATATTTTTTAATGGGTGTGTTTTTGCCGTTACTAATAAGGGTTAATGGATTTGATAGACTAGTATTTTTGGAGGAATCATTAACATCCCAATTAATCACTATCATTCCCATTGAATGATAGTGATAGTTGTTTAACAAACATCAACAATGGGTATCATTACTTGTGATACCCATTCCTCTCCTTGTTTCCCCTAAACCAAACACCCCCTAAATATGTTAGGGGAATCATCAAAACCTACACTCATATTGGGGGTAATGATATTCATAGTGATTGAGGAATTTGAACCAAATGGTTCGCTAATATGTATTTTGCCTCCGGGAAACATATTCTATGGGCTTTGCTTAAATCCCCCGAAATGGCATGTCTAGAGCAAGATATTTTACCTAGTGATGAAGCCTAAATAGTATCAACACTATGCCTATGCTTATCTAATCGACAATCTAATCAGCGGAAATATAAATTGGCCTCCAACTATGATTAATTTCATTTTTTTCCTTTTTGAATTTTTTTTTTTGTGGTATTAAAGACTTTAGAAAGGCATCAGTACTGTAAAGGATTATAAGGTTCTTTGGAGTCTTGATGAGCATGCTATGCAGGATTGGTTTAATCTACACAACCCTATGACAATGCGAAGAATAGAAATGCGAATTTTTGTATCATTTTTAAGTCAACGAGAACAAGAAATTATATTCCATAATCATAGAATGCAATTCCTTATCCAGTATTTTATTCTGTTAATAAAGTTGATGGCAAATTTATATCCTAAAGATTAATGCATGAGCAAAAATCAGTAGTGGGAATGGATTCTAAAAACTTTTGAAACTTATCCATGATCTATTGGGTTTTGGGAAATGTCAATATTCCATTCCTCCTTTCTTGATGGATTCGAGTAAAATAGAAAACTATGAAGGCTTAATCCAAAACAGAACAATATAAAAAGTTGACTAACAAAGTGGGTGTAAGTCATGTAATACACTTATTCAGTTAAATTCTAATTAAATATAACTCGCCCATATCATTTATTTTATCTTGATTGAGATTCATACTTGAAATTTATATGTTTTATCGTTTACATACTCGGTTTATGAAACCATGAAAAAGAGTCTTAGTCTTGAGTAGCTGATACATTGTGGTGCTCGTAGTTGCACATTTGAAGATGATGATGATAAATAAGATTTTTAATCCCACTTGATGGTATCATACACCAGACATTGATTCTCCTGGCAGTAATTACTGAGTTTGCAGTAAAGAACTAGATCAAGGAATTGACTGACTAAATTACTACGTGCGGAATGAAGGATAGTAGTTAAGTATGATGTCTGTTTGTTGAGTTTTTAGGATGTCTTTGTATACTCTAGTTAGATAATCATGAGCAAAATGAATACCGAAGCTGCGGACCTAGCCATTTTTGTTGTACCAAATTATTTGAGCAAGTTGACTTCGTCTGTTTTCTGCGTTTTGAGTTTTGGGTTGCCATTGTATGGTTTCCTACACCTGGCCACATAAGCCCACAAAAGCTCTATTGAGCCAATACAGTAAGCCCACACAATTTTTAATAAGCCCACGCATATGGTGTATTATCTATCTATTTTCTGTATAAAAGAAAGAAAAAATAACGTTCAATGAATGGAAGTGATATATAACCAAAAAAAAAAAAAAAACACAAAACTTGAAGGAATAACTAAAGGCAAGATTCTAGTTATTAAACAATGTTTTAAATAGTTAAAAGATTCAAAAAGATAAATTTTGAGGGAATTATTTTCATGGAGAATATTTTCATCTGAATAATATATTTCTATTTTGTACAAAAAATTTTATATTACCATTAAATTATTACAAAAAATTTTATATTACCATTAAATTATTCTTGTAATTCACTTATGGCCATTAAACTAGTTCAAAGGTCCATCTATGCTAACATATTGTTTTTGGTTTCAAATTGACCAATGAACTCTTAAAATGATATACTTATGACCATTTAACTCGCTTCAAATTCCCTAATTAGCCTCTGTCTCCTTGTCCCGTCTTTCTACTATTGCCATGTGTATCTCTAAAATAATCGAATAACAAAATTGATTGACAAATTTACTCGTTTTTTCACGTAAACTATGAACAAAAACTGATAACTCAAATCATTTATAATCAATAAATCAAAACTTTTTCTATATTTACAGCAAAACTTTATAAGAATGTTAGATGTTGGAATTTGATTCTCAAAAAATCATCTACTAGGTAAAAATATCAAGTACTACGTTTCCAGAATTTGTTTTTATTTTCTTTGGATAAATCATAATGATAAATATGCCATACAAACAAGAGTTCCCATTGACATCTTTCTATATTTACAGCAAAACTTTTTTTTTAATTTTCTTTGGATAAACCAAAAGGATAAGTGTTACTCTTTGGTTTATCCAAAGAAAATAGAAGAAAAAAGTTTTAATTTATCGGTTATAAATGATTTGAATTATCGGTTTTTGTTATTGGCTTACTGGAATAATTGAGTAAATTTGTTGATCAATTTTGTTATTAGGTTATTTCAGAGATACACGTGGCAATAATAGAAAGACGGGACAAGAGGGACAGAGGATTTGAACCACATTTAACTCTTAAAAAATGATATACTAAAAAATTTCTATCATAGTCCGATTATTTATATAAAAATCTGAAAAAGGTAAGAATGAAATCCACATCTGTACTTACGTGGAAGCGATATTGGATTCTTTCTATACATACAAAAATGTATGTGGGTGAGAGATATATTTTATAGGGGGGAAAAAAGTTGTAAGTATTGATAACTGAAAAAGTAGAACATGAGAAAAAATGCAACTCAAATTCAATTATCACTTGTTTGAGGGGGAAAACAAAAGGACAATTACCTTTTGAAAATGCAACAACTTATGTTTGAAAAAGTTGAAATATTGAAAAGATAAGGTTTGTAATTGGAAGTCAATATATTCGTTCGATGGATATATCTGTAAATTACATAGCCAAAATAGGACTTTTATTTATAAATGAAATGATGATTGGTAATGGCAAAGTTCACTTGAGCTAAGAGAATTAATGTATTAAAAGCAGATAAATAAGGAAATAATTATTGAATTATTATAAAAAGCGATTTAAGAGATAAAGAAATGTAGAGTCACAACAAAAATTACACTCATATTCCACTTATCCATATAAAAAATCTAATAAAGATTTGAAGGAAAGGAAGCTATTTACGTCAACGGGGTTTGGACTCTTTCAATACCAAAAGAATTTCACAGTCCAAATCATTGCAGCTACAACCCAAACAGTAGCCTGCCGTTTAAGGGCACTGTAAACGGACGAGCAGCCCTTTTTTTTTTTTTTTTTTGCATTTTCTCCACTAGTTTGGGAGATTTTTGGTGCTTTTACTTTTGCAATTTTGGTTGCATTTTCTCCAATATTTTAAGAGATTTGAGAAATATTATGTACAAAACAATGAATATATATATATATATATATATATATAAAGGAATCAATATTAATGATCATAACAAAAGATCTATTTACAATGGAATATGATTGTAACATAACTACAAAAGTTACCACAAACGTACCAAAATATTTTTTTTGTTTAGTTTAGTTGCATTATGTTCTAGTATTACCAAAGTCGACAGACTTTTTTTAACCGAAGCAAATTGATGATCCTCCTCCTCCGTCGACTCATTTGGCGTCGGCTCATTTGGCTGTTCCGGGTATTAAAGTCACGTATTTCACACAGTGCTGTGAAAATATCTCCGCAGAAAGCCAATACTGAAAGATCCATAACGTTTAAAATCCTCATCCAGCACATATTCCTGTGACAACCGAATAAAACTAAAAAGGCAATAACAATTCTAAGAAATAAAATCAATGATGCAATAACCAATTTTAAACATTCTGCTGTAGTTAAATTTTTCCAGCCCTTCATGCGGATGCCAACATTGATCAGTAAACTCCAATATCCTGCAGCAATCACGCAATTGACACAAGATATAATTTGGATCCCATATTGAGTGTCATCTTTTTTGAACGCAGAAAGATATATTGGAATCAACGCAGCAACACACATTATCAATTCGAGACATAATAATTTTATCCAAATGGTAACGTCTACAACCTAGGAAAAAATAAAAATAAAAAAATAAAAGAGTCATTTGTAATGGCATTTTAGCAATTATCAATAAGAGGATAATTAAAGAAGGAGTAATAATATTACCTCTCTAACAAGTCGTTTAAAAGATTTATTTACGCGGGAGATAAACGCAATTGGATTTATCAATTGCTGTAGTGGCGGGGAATCCAATTGCTGTAGTGGTGGGGAAGCAATTGCATTTATCAATTGCTGCAGCGGTTGGGCAGAATCCGGAGTAGCAGGCCGTATTTCACACACAACCTCAGGAGGGAGTGGCAGAGCAACAGCAGCAGGAGGTTGTATTTCTCCCTCTGGAGAATGTGGCAACGTTGTGTTAGGATTGAGGGAGGGGAGAATTGGGGTGGAGGGTGAGGGTGGGGTTGACGCTGGGGTGGGACTGAGGGAGAGGAAGGGGGAGTGTGGAGTTGAGACCGGGCTGGAACTGAGGGAGAAGAAGGGGGAGTGTGGGGTTGAGGCTGGGGTGGAACCAGGGGAGCGGAAAGGTGGGGTGGATTGTGGAGCTGAGGATGCAGGGGAACTGGGAGAGGAGAAAGGCAGTGGAGTGGAATTGGACAGGAAGGGTGCTGACGGTGATGGTGGGGTGGTTGCCATTGGAGGGGATCGGAAGTGGAGGTGGAGGTGGAGGTAGAGGCGAGGAGGATTGAGTGAAGTATATACAACCTCCCTCCATCTTCCCATCTCCTTCGGATTTCCTGTTCCGGTAACGAAATTGGTGAAGTCAATAAAGTTAACTCTTCCAAAATTTGAACAATCTCCCATTTGAGAGTAATATATGATAGTTTGCTGAGGATATATCCCATTTGAGGAAGATAGATCAAAAAAAGCTTACTCGACCTCCCAATTACAGACTGCTAATCCTCTCAGTTTTTTAGAGAAAGTCAGTATAACATGCTTGATTCTCAAGAGACACTGTAATCCTCCCAGTTTTTATAGTAAGCGAGTATAACATGCTTGATTCTCAAGGGACGCTGGAGATACGGGTAGGAATTTATGTCATGTTCGGTACCCAATGCTTTTTTTTTTTGGCATTATGGCTATTCTCTTGTTTTTTTTCGTCATTTGGCACCTTATTATTCCTTTTTTTTTCAATTTTTATTTCCTCTTCCACTGTTGAGCTCGTCCTTTTTTGACCAGCCTTCCTCCATTAGTCAATCTCGATTTTAACCATGTGTGCTTACTTATCGTGCTAATTATGTTCCACAACTTGAGCATCAATTGCTATTACTGTTGGACAATTTTGGATTGTAGGATTCATTGAAGTACACATTCAATTCATTTTTATTGCCAAATTGTTATAATTTTTTTGAATATTGGGTTCAACCTTCAAAATGGGGTTAATACAACTGTTCACTAATTAAATGTACAATTAGTGATGAATCTGTCTAGCGGAATTCACATAATACAATCTACAATCTTTAATATTTGATATGCACTATCTGCATAATTTTTTTTTTTTTGTGGAGAAATGCATAAAGTTATATATGTTGGGAATTTGTAAACTTGGTTTTGATTTCTTTGTATGCTTAGAAAATAACTTCAAGAACGATACATGAAAATAGAATGAAGGGATCAATGAAATTGAGCTCAACTGTTAAATTTTTTATGCGGATATACATTATCCTAGATATTATATCAATTTGTTGTATATTTTTCTTTCATTTGTTTGTTATTTTATGCATTCAGCCTTGCCCATCAGAGTTCAATCCAGTAATCAAAAGGTCTATACTTATGATAAGAGCCCACTCTATCAGGTTGAAGCTGTCATACGTTTAAAGGATGATTTCAAGGAATTACAACGGTGGGATCAACAAGTAATGTCGTGTTTTTCTGTTATCTAAACTTTAATAAAGAGATGCAAGATATGGTCGGGTTATCTACCACCTTTCTCAATCAAAATGAAAAATAAAAAATTGTCGTGTTTAATTTAATTCCCAAATTGATTTTTTAAAATATAGTTTAACTGCGTTAAGGGTTCGTAAGTTCTCACACTAAACTTTAAATGTTTGCATTTCTTTAGAGAAGAGATAACGACAATTAGGGCTGGAGGCGATTTACTGGTAGAGCTTTTAGAGCTCAAAGAGAAGATAGTATTATGAACTGTCTATGTTTCATTGACGACAATTATGTAAGAAATGTCTACTTAGTTGCGCCGCCATTCCGAACTTTTATATTGTTCAAATACGTGCTGATATGGTTCTTTAACTTCTTTAAATTAGATCACTTAAAAGCAACTTCCTGCCTTGTTTAGTGGTTATACGCAAGAAAAGTTACAGGCTTATTTCAATAATTGATTCTGATGGTGCTATATTGAATGTTATCTAAAAGGAGCTGAGATGAGATAGTTTAAGTTTAGAACAACAAGGGCGGTATCTGCTTATGTTTTATTTTCTTTGTTTTGAGTATCTTTTTGTCTATGAGGTTGTTTGATTGTCGAGTTTGTGGTGATGCTCCTCTTGCCTTCGCTTCGCTTTCGTTGATTTTTATGATGAATGTGGGAATGTTGAACTTTGGTTTTGTAGTATAGCTGCCTATGGCCTTGCTCAACCTTTTACTTTTGACTTGTCACGTAGAATTAACTTCAACAAACTGCACGAGCAACTCTTAACCTTTGTGGGACAATGTTAGGGGGCGTTTGGCAAGAGGGGTTTGGGGTTGGGAATGGGATTGAAACACATATTGAGAGTTTGGATTAGGGGAATAAGATTTGGGATTTGGAAATGAATTCGAAAAATATATACACACACGCCCACACACACATATATATTCATTTCTATATACACACACACATATACATATATATATACACCTACATATATATGTACACATACATACATATATATTTATTTCTATACACACATATACATAGACATATACACATATACATATATATATTTATATTTATTTATTTACTTATTTATATATTTATTTATTTTTATTTATTTATATACACACACGCACATATACATATACCCATGTAGATATGTACACGTACATATGCATACATACATATACATACATACATACATACATATATTTATTCATAAATATATTTATATTTATTTATTTAATTATTTACGTACATACATATATTTATATATTTATATACACACATATAAATATACCTACGTATATCTATACATGTACATATGTGTGTGTGTGTATTTATTTATATATTTATATATATTTTTTATATTTATTTATTTATTTATATATGTACATACGCATATACATACATATATATATTTATTTATTTACTTATTTATATATTTTTATTTATTTGTATAAAATTATATATATTATTTATGTATTTATTTATTTATTTACTTATATATACACATACATGTACATATACATATAAATATACCTATGTATATCTGTACATGTACATATGCATGCATACATATACATATATATGTGTGTGTGTGTGTGTATTTATTTATATATTTTTATATATTTATATTTTTATTTATTTATATTGATATATTTATATATATACACGAATATATACAAACACCTATGTAGATCTGTACACGTTCATATGCATACGTACATATACATATACGTATATATATTTATTTATATATACATTTATATATATACACACGCATATACATATACATATAGTAATGATACCCATTTCAAGTATTAAACCAAACAATAATTATAGTAATGATACCCATTATAGGTATTGAACCAAATACATGTATTGAAACTACGGGTTTCATTCTAAACCTATGAGTAACGATTCCGATTTTGATCCCGATTCTCGAGTCTGAACCAAACGCCCCTTTAGTATTTTCTTTAGTTAAGGTGCTGCTTTCAAAAAGTGCTATTCTTGCAGTGAATCCCACATTTCTTCCAAGAATATGAACAGATGTTTAGTATAATATTTTACTCAAACTCTGCATTCAAGTTTTGTATTTGGAAACTTAAAACTTTTACTTCTTTGTCTTTATGGATTGTAGTCACAGGATGAAAGCGAAATGTATGCTAGGATGGTTTACTGTACAATGCATGCTAAATGTGTAATGACTTGTTAATTTTGGTTCTTTAATACTGTGTCTTCAAGAATTAACTCAAAACAGAAAACTCGATAATAATTTTTTTTAAAAACAAAACTTTCATGCACATCTCAAAAGAAGTCATAAAATATACAAAATGTTCTTGTATAAGCCTTCACAAAATGCATACACTGTCCAAAACACAATAGACAAAACGTCACTTGCAAGAGATTTCTATACAAACAAATACATAAACTATACAAAATACAATAGATAAAACGTCACTTACAAGATACTTCGGTACAAAACTATAGCACAAATAGTTACACAAAATACTACCTAACCTTATTTAAAGAGGTATTTTACACCTAGACAGAATTTAGCAATTGCCTAAATGGTGTGGGTTTGTGAGTTCTATTTTAAGTCTCATTTCCCTTTTTCCCTCACTCCTTGCAGGTTTGTCAAAAAAAATGAATTCTTCGTGACCTCCTCTGGGCCCATGATGATATTCAACCTACAAACCATAGATCCAATCTTAAAACGAAGTCCATTTCACGAATTTCACATGGTGGATTTCGTCAAACCCAACTTCCTTTTGGGTTCAAGTCGGGTAACATTCTTTTCTTCAAAATCAGACATTTTGCCAAGCCCGTATGAGGCCATCAAGTAGTGGGTTTGAGAAAGCACTTCTTTAAGCCTGCAATTTGATCGTTTCCAATGGGTTGTAAATTGCTTGTTTTAGGATCTAAAAGGTCCATCATGATTTCTGGTAGATAGAGCTGTTATTCGAACCGAGCTGTTTGCGAACACAGTTCGGTTTGGCTTATGAAAGCTCGAGTTCGACTTGTTCCTTTAGCTAAATGAGCCGAGCTCGAACAAGAAATTGAGCTCGTTTATTAAACGAGCGAACACGAGCCTTGTTCGCGAACGCTCTTTTGTGTTCGCGAACAAGGGGCAATAATGTCTTTTCAATTCTATTCTTCATATCTTAATTTATTAAACGAGCCCGTTTGTGTTCGCGAACGCTCTTTTCACTTCTTGTGTTAAACAAGCCGAGCTCATACGAGTTCGTTCGAGCTCGGTTTGTTGGTGTTAAACGAACCGAGCTTATTCAAGCTTGTTCGAGCTTGGCTCTTTAGTGTTAATCGAGCAGAGCTCGAGCTCGAGCTTTCTATTTTTTTAATGAGCCGAGCTCGAACAGAAAATTTAACTCGTTTAATAAACCAGCCGAGCCGAGCCGAGCCGAACCTGTTCGTTTATTGAACGAGCTCGAGTTCGAACACCAAATTCTCGACTCGGCTCGGCTCAAATAACACCTCTACTGGTAGAGATCCAAACGTCCAACGTCACAAAAAAATAAAAAACTGTCGCAACTTATCAAAGGAATGACGTGTTGCTCGGAGACGTTGCCATCGCAATGTGTACTCACCTCTTCGTGACAAATGTCCCCCAAAATGCCAGATGATGCCATGTTAGCTGCAACCCCAATCCCCAATTGCATATGTATAAATTAAATCAACCTTTAGTTCCGTAAGAAATCAAACATCAAAACTGAAATTTGGTTCATCCTCATCAACATTTGCACTAGAATTTTTCTGCATCGTATTGGTTACAAATACTGACCATCATGGCTTTGAGGTCTCTGGTGAGCGTACAACATCACTGTATTATTTCCAGAGAATCCCCTTTATGCTAAATATGCTGTTTGTAACTGGATTAACTCAATTTTGCGGACTCAGTTGAGATCCTTTCTCAGTCGGTTGAAAGCTGGAAGCGGAAACCCGAGTTTTGCAACATCAACTAGTCCCAAAATGAAGCCTCACGCCCCTACAGCTGATATTATGTCCAAGAACCAGACACCAAATTTTGGTTGGAATTTTTTTTATTCACTAGTAAATTACTAATTTCGTAAAGGATGAATTACTAATTTCGTAAAGGATTAAAAAAAGTGCTTTTGATCGTACTTTAAATATGTGGATACAGTTTATGTGTGTGTGTGTGTGTGTGTGTTGTGTCTCTGGGGAGAGAAAAGAAGAGAGGGATGGGTTGGGGCTCAAAATCTCTGGGCAACTTCATCTTCTAAGAACAACCGCGTAACAAAATGGTTCCGAGGTCAAATAATTACTTTGAGGTTGGAAGACCATAAAAGGCAATTAAAAATCTATCTTTTTTCTACTGCAAAAAAAAAAAAAAATCTTTCTTTTTTATTTTTTGGCCCCCTTGACAACAATAATCTTGATTTTGAGAAGCAGATAAGGTTTATAATTAACAATAATAAGTAGTCCGCGAGGTGTTATTTAAGAGTTTAATTTGTAAGTGCAGGCGATTGAGAGGGGAGTTTGCGCCAGTTTATGTTGCGCTTGGTTTGATAGTTATGTCAACGAGTGTTGGCTTATACACGGGATTGCATCATCTGAGGCGGAATCCAAGTGTATATGTGAAGAAATCAAGAAGGGAAACAGTTCCAGAGGTGGTGGAGCCTGAGCAGGTGGTGGAGAAATCCGATGAGTTCATCAACAAATCTTTATTTAGAAAAGTGGCTCACGTCCAAGATTTTGACCGCCAAGATGTTATTCCAAATCCCATTTCTGGAGATGTCTATGCATGGTACGTTCCATTTATTCCTTTACAATATAGGGTTCTTTTTGGAACTTAAAACAACAACAGAAAAAATCACTTATTATCAGTGGTTCGCTGTAAGGGAACATGTGATCGAACCCCTTAATAATCCTTTCAAATCATGGTGTCCTTTATTCTTTATATATTCAAGAGAATACAAGTTGAATATAAGTTACATAAGCTAAATATAACTTTCACAAGAAATTTTCATAGCAGGAAGCAACATCTGCGTGCTGAGACACTGAAAGATGTTGGAGTGGAACCACCAAAACACTATCCATCTAAAGATGTTCGAGCATAGGCAGTTCCCTTGATCACGTGGGAGATCCTATTTTTGTTACTACTTTTTCAAGTCTTTATTTCTGAACTTTAGACCAGTAAGTTCTAGCTCGGTGCGCGGATGTACATTGTTATAAATAATGAGTCGAACACCCTTTTACGATATTTTGGTTGTCATATGGATGCAGATCACCTAAGCCTTTTGCCCTCTTTCCTCATCGTTGGGAATAGATGTTGTTCATGCTTCCCTACGAATGAATTACTGTGGCATCACTCTAACGTACTTGGACTAGAAAGATTCACCGAATGCCCAATTGGTTTATCAAGAAGTTCGCAACGAGCTTGATATCAAATTAAGAAATCTTAAAAATTTAGAGATGATATCTACCCCATAAGAAAATCGGTCTGTATCTTCTTTGTATGCATCTTCTTTGTAACTAATCTTGAAAGTTCCTTTGTCTGAAATGATTTAGATATGTATCCTATGCATGTGGAATTACTCTTTCTTTGTCTTAACTGATCTAGATCTGTATCTTATCAAATTTTTAAACTAATCTTGGAACTTTATTTTTTAAAATGATTTAGATCCATGTATTCGTAGATACCCTTCAACCTGATCAGCGTCATTGCCTAATATCTTTCATTTGTCTAAACGCTAAATCCCAATATTGTGCTCCACTTTATAACTTATTTCCATGTGCCTGATTATGATTGTCTAAAATATTATAATTCTAGAAATCAACTTCATTTAGAAATATTTAATTCATATGCATTCAAGGTGAAATGAAGTAAATTATGACAAAGAAATTTATGACTTATTAAATGACACAAATTTTGTGCTTCTCTTAATAACGTTTTTTCCATGTACCTGTCCAAATTATTATAATTCTAAAAATACCTTCATTTAAAAGTAATTATGACAAAGAAATTTATGACTTGTTAAATAACACAAATTTTGTACTCCTCTTTATAACTTTTTTTCCATGTACCTGTCCAAATTATTATGATTCTAAAAATACCTTCATTTAAAAGTGTTTTTGTCATGTAATTCGTGTGCATTAACGATGAAAATGAAGTAAATTTATGGAAAAAAAAGGTATGATTAAATAAATGAGATAATATTTGCATGTTCAATTTTAAGCTTTAATTTGTGCTTAGCCCACGCTTGAGACTTTTAAGTCTCTTATATTAATTTTATCAAACTTGAGGTACAATTACAATCCTTATTATCAGCCGCTGATTTGGATGTGTTTTCCTATTCGGGGGCGTAAAATGAAATTGTTTGGTAATACAAAATAATCCCATAACTATTTCCCTGACTTCGTATATATAAGGGTGAACTTCACACCTTTGTAGTATGTTAATTTTATTATCGTTTAGATAAAATAACTATCAAATATTAGACCTAATCAAACAGAATCACCCTTCAAGATGCCATTATAATTAAGTTAGGATTCTCGTTTGAGTTTAGGAGGAGTAAGTATTGCATGCACAACGTGTGTCACGCGGCATATTACGTGGTGCACTAGAACCAATCATACATTACTATTATCAAATAATATAAGATGTGATTTATCATGTTCATGTGACGTAATAATAAATTATTGATCTTAGTGCATAGTACATCACGTAATATATTTTATATTTTTTCGTGATAAGCATAAGAATTCAAAATGCTATAAAGAAACACTGACGATCGCTAAATGTAACACCGGTGCCAAAATCAAATCATCAATTCGCAGAATAATTTGATCTCCTTTGTCACCTTAATATAAAGAATGATATATAAGAAACTCCCAACAATTGCAAAATCAAATCATCACCGTGCAGAACAATTTAATGCGCCATTATCCATTTTTGGTTATCACCCATGCGGCCAAGCAAATAGATGCTACAACAACGACGACGCAGATCCCACCGACAACTAGTGTGGTTCCAAAACAACATTCCTGACGATCTTCATTCGCCATTTTGTTTGTCTCCTAGATGACATTCACAGATTTAAAACACATATATCTATATATATAGTCTACATATATCTATATATATAGTCTACAAGTGATACCAAGGAGGGGCTTACATAAGATTGAAGTATAAAAATACAAAGGAGGGGCTTATGGTAGAGTATTTATTTTCTACTCAGAGGAATATTTGTTTAAATGACAATCTTAAGAAGCCAAACTTAGCAACATTTCTTCCTAACTCGTCATTTCCGACCGTTTTTTTTTTTTTTTCTTTGTATTCCTTTCAACATATCAGAAAATTTTCCATTGTTGGAGCATGTATTTCATTCACCTGTCTTCAAAGTTGATTTTATAATAGCAATCCAGCAAGGGGTTTTCTCAATATGTCATCTTAGATGAAAATTAGGATTTTTTATGGTACCACGAAAGCAACGTAAATTCTAAACATAGTAAACATCTACCAATTAAATTAAACAATTTCGCCAAAAAAGAAAAAGAAAAACAAACTTGAAATTTTCTAATCTTTGGTAATGGATTTTTCACAATCCATCTGATATGAAATTATTATTTTTATGATATCACAAAAGCAATCTAAGCATATTTAATGTATGCTGATTAAACTAAACAATTTCAGAGTGAAAATAAAAACTAAACTTGAAATTTCCTAACCTCAGTTTGATTTTGCACAACCTAAAGTTCAACAAAACATAACCACCATTAAAACAATTGGGTACAGGAAGCATGCAAAAAATCTTGGATTGAGACCACAAAAAAAAACACTTATTATGATACACTTATAATGACACTTTTTAACAAGTGTCATTTTATGATTCTATTAAGGCATTTAGATAATGAGTGTCATAAAATAACCAAAATTAACAAGGTAACATTATTTTCTTTTTTTATTTTTTAATTAAAAAAAGGTAGGATGTTAGGATAGAACACTTATCACGAGTGAGTATTGCGTGCACCACGCGCGCCACGTGGCGTGCCACGTGGTGTACTAGAACCAATCACACATCGCCAAATAATACAAGGTATGACCCACTATTGTCACATGACGATAAATTATTGGTTTTAGTACAACACGTGTCAATGCACGTGGTGTATTGTATACTTTTCCCACTTATCACGGCATTTGATCACATGTCCGGACAAGTCTTTCATTGGGCGCTGAAAATTGGCGCCCAACTTTTCCACAATCGAAAATTTCGGATAATGGTTTTTATCCACCTCCGTCATTACCCTCCTTGACTCGCTTCCATTCGCTTCACCTTGCCGAATTCTTTGGCCCAAAATCTCTTGCTCTCCCCCTTTTCAGTATCTCTTTACTTCTTCCCCATCGTATCTCTCTCTCTCTCTCTCTCTCTCTCTCTCTCTCTCTCTTGTTAAGACATTATTTCGGTCATCGGAATCCCGGCTGCAACAACGGTGATATATTGGTGGTCATCAGAACCTTGGTTGCCACAACAGGTGATAGATTGGGGGTCATCAGAACCTCGGCTGCGGGTAGCTAAAGAATTTCGTAGGCAAACAATTTTTGAGGGTCCTTACATTGGCCACATGCCCATTCGCCTGTGCTGTTTCTAGTCCAAATTTAATCCTCTGATTTTGGGCTCTGAAGGTTAGTTTACCTCTTTGATACATACTTTTGACTGTTTGTGATTTCATGTCTATTGACTTTTGTTGTTCAAAATATTGGCTTGTGTGTTTCTATTCTGTAATTTACATTAAAATACAGAGAAATTCACCGCTTCTGATGGCTTGCGTTTCAACAATGTCTTTCAATTGCATATCGAGTCTAAAGGTTAAAAATAAAATAAAAATAAAAACAAAAAGTCTTAGTTGTCTTGCGTAAATGATCGAATGCCTTCGTAGTATACTCCAGCTTCATGGAATCGACAATATCTTATTCACTGGGAGTCTAGGATAGGGACATAATTACATTAAGCATTGTTAAAAGTTTTACTCCATTGTGACTAATTTTGGCTGTTGTAACAGGAATTACCGTATACAATGGCACATATAGATCGCCAATGGGTAATTTAGTAATGGAGCTTATTACCCACATGAATGTGCTCCATTGGATTTGAATTTATATGAGAATTCAAATCCACAAGATTTAATTAAATAATTAGGTTAATGTAAGGTAACTTTTAATTATTATAATTTAGTTATTCGGCATTGTAGAATTATAATGACTTATGTGTAATATGAAATACTACAGAAGTTTTAAATTTTTGTTTTCTAAATTAATTAAATAGGTTAATGTAAGGTAACTTTTAAAGTAGGATCTTTGTGCATTTTAGTGGCAAAGGGAACTTCAAAGTGGTTTGTTCTGGTTTACGAATTTATCTTGACAATCATATGTTGTTGGTTTAGAGCTAGTCTTTGGAGTTGGATATTAGCAATGTTAGTTGAATTTAGGTGGTTTTGGTCTGTGGTGAAAACTTCATGTGGTTAGCATATTGATTTCTTATTTGCGTGGTTCTTGCTAAAAGTTTTGTGAATGTTTGAGTGAACCTGTTGTGAATTTCTCCAGAACTAGTATTTTTAAGGTTTATCTGCTAGTGAGAGGACTACTATAATTGGCTTCTAAGGATTATTGATACTAGTTGGTGTTTTCTGAGTTATTTCAGTGTTCTGTTTCTAACTGGTGACAAATGCAAAAATTTGGCTGGTGATTTCGAGTGAAAGAAATGGCTATTTTAACATCCTAACTTTTTATGTTGAGAGTAATTAGTATTGGTACTAGTGAATGTAGAAATTAGACTCTAGCTGATTCTTTGCTCAATGAAGATGGTTAGTAATCTCGAATTCTCCATATGATTAACAATTAATCAAACAATACCAGTTATATTTTCAGTTGGATGATTATCTTTTGCAGTTCTGTTATCCAAACAAAAAGTCCATTACCATTGAAGGCTGAACTTGTGTTACTCAACAGCATATCAAAGACAAAATAGACTTAATATTTCTTGTTCCTTTTAACTCTTTTTTTTTTTTTTAAAGAAAAGAAGGGGGAGGGAAGGCTTATCATGTCACCTAACTAGAGGCATTCTCTTTAAGGTCACATCTTGGGGAGGAGGGGGGGGGGGGGAGGGAGGGATAGAGAGATGTCCAGGGAACTTATGTTTTGTAAACAGATGGTATGTGAAATGTCTATGCCAGAATGGGGTCACGACTTAATTTTTAGAACTTTGTTTAAATGGCTTGCATTGAACAGTGATTTTGCTGTATCACAGCCTTATTCCTAACTTGGGAATCTGCTTGGTACCTTGTTTGCTAAGGTTATACCGTGTCTCGAAGAAGTATCTCCCTTCCAGTTTATTTTATGTTTGAGTTTTAATATTCTTGGCTTATATTCTCAATAAAGACAGCTTCTACAGTCGATAAGACATGGACTTAAGCTACATAATTTATTATGTCAGAAAGGTTTTAGATAGTAGATGGGTGACACAATGAATTTTCAAGTTAATCTTCAAAATTGGACCTTTTTGCCTTGTAATACAACAAGTACATAATGATTTCAAATGTAATATAAGACATGGAAAACCTTTCTAAAGAGCAATAATTACTTATAATGATAGGTTATATATAGTAATTATACTAAAGATTGTTTCTATTTTTCAACTTTATTGCATTTACCTTATGCAATTATGGCTTGTTTTTACTATTTAATAATATCAAAATCTTGAGTTCTTACTTCCACTTAGAAAACATATTAACATATCAGAACAATAAGTATACATGTCTAATGGAAGTTTGTTCAATAAATTACATGTACATGCTATTCATCAAAAATCACTTATACAGCTTATTTTGACATTAAATCTTTATAGTTTTACCAAGAAATCTATTTCCATGAACTCCACTTGCAAAACTATATCCAGGTATGATGTGTGGAACTAGAAACCTAGTGACTTTAGTTTAATATTCTTGTGTAGTGTTACATTATAGCAGAAAAGGTACTTACGTGGACATGGATCAAACTTGACAAGGTAAAATACGTTGTTTTAAGCATCAAGAACTATTAATGGAAGGAGTTTTCTAGTCATTTGAAGGAAAAGTAATACTTAATCTTGGGAGTTGTTTATGAATTACTATGACAAGAACAGTTGCTGCACTATTCTATTTGTTTGCCACTTTTTTTTTTTGAATTACCATCATTTAGTCCATTAGAGTTGATCTGACGAAATTGATCTAACAATATGCGGTTTCAACTTCAATTAGAGTTGGTATTCTCTTGTAGTTAAAGATTCTTGAAAAAAGACTTTGGACTAAATGACGGTAATTTTATTGCTTTTTGACCATTATTATCATGCTAATTAAAAAGGGAACTAAGCACTAAATGCAAATTTGAGCAATGTATTAATGTTGTGCTAAATGCTAATTAGAAATTAAGCTCTAAATGTTCGATTAGTATGCGTACAGTTATATGGGGTCCTGTTCTTGTAAATAAAATTGGTGAAATCTTTCTTATAGTCAAAAGTGAGGGATTCAATACTTGTGTTTATGACCTTGAATGAATCTCTGAGATTAAATTTTATTTTATTATATTTTAAGCCACTTAGATTACATTTTAATGTAATTAGTTTTTTTTTCTTTTTTTTTTTGGTAGGTGACATCGAATGAAGATTAATAGGCATTGTCTTCTTGAAGATGGATTGAAGCTAGGGGTGAGAATCGGTCGGTAATTCGGTAATTCGGTAACTTGAAATCGGTCAATTCGGTATTTTTTTTTTCAAATTTATCGACCGAATTCGATTTCGAATTCACTTAATACCGAATCGAATTCGATTTCGAATTCAATTCGGTAAATCGGTATATTAATTCGGTAACCGAATTCAAAAAATAAAAAAAATTAAAATAAAAATTTTTAAAAATTAAAAATTAAAAAAATAAGAAATTTAAAATTAAAAAATTAAAAAATAATGGGTTTAAGGAGGAAATAATGGGCTTAAAGAAATAATGGCCCAACCCAATGATTAAATAACTGAGCCCACTATCAAATTACTAGTCCAATTAATGCTAAATTCGGTAATTCGAATTCGGTATATATATACCGAATTACCGAATTCGAATTACCGAATTGAATTCGGTAAATTCTGTATTACCGAATTAGAATTTTATTTTCGAATACCGACCGAATTCGATTTCATTTTTTTCGGATTTGAAGCTTTGTTTTACTTTATTTCCTTGTTATTTTAGTCGAGACTAGTAGAAATGCTTGCTATGGTTTTAGAATAAATTTGGTTTTTTAAAAATTAGTTGATGGTGAATGATTATGGTATCTAATTACCTGGATGTGGTTCACATTTGTTAGATGCTTGTGTTTATGAAATACTTTGGTTTTTTCAATTTGAATAAATGATTATAGACTATGTTGCATTTCAAAATTTCAATTGTATTCATCATTCTCAGAATTGATTTCGAATTTGCTATCTGTATTATCATCTATTTAAGTCTTCAATTATACTTTATTAACTTAATTCGTATAAGTAGGGTTAAAATGTTTGTTGAGACCATTTGAAATTGTGAATAGTATCATTCAATTTGTTACCCAAAAAAAAAAAATGGCATCCTTGAGTGTGAGGAGCAAATGTCATCATACTAGTGATCTAGTGACACTTCAAAGTGTCACTAAAAAGACAATCTAATGACACTTCGAAGTGTCATGCAAATTACATATATAAGGCATTTTTAGATGCCACTATACTTATTTAATTTTTTATTATTTTTGCCTTTTCCTGACACTTTTGATGTGTCAAGAATGACATCATTTCCTATCAATAACATTGTCTTATTAATAAGTTTTCCTGACACTTTAAAATGTCATAGATCTATCCCCACATTAGAAAGGACGACACTTGATATGAGTGTCAGGAAAACTAAAGTGTCAGTACATATTTGTTTTACTGACACTTGCAAATTGGAAACCGTTGGTTGCTAGTGTAGACGAAGATTATCAATTATTGGGAGGGAATCAAAGGGGAGTGGGAAAGAGAAGATGGAAAACAGCAATAGAAAGGGACCTGGAAAGGACGGAGAGGCATCACTGAAGGAGGGGATAAGAAGGCGACAAATGAAAGATGAGCAGAGGACCATCTTGTTTCCTTGCTTTGTCTGGTTAATGACATTCATATATTTATACATATATGTGTGTGTAGGTTAGTATGTCTACAGGTGGTATAAAGGAGAGGCTTATATAAGATTGAAATATAAAATTATAATAATCTATAGAAGTTATGTTTTGCTAACTTTTCAACTAAGGACCCTTCTCATATAGGGTGATAATTTGTTAATTAAGACAGCCAATTAATTAAGTAATTGTTAATTTGATGAACAATCAGGAGCAATTTAATGTCTAATTTGATGAACAATTAGGGATATTTATAATTTGAATTAGGAATTAGAATTAGATGATTAGCTACCTATGAATTAATACTTAATATTTTGAATGACATATAATTTATCTACAAACTTAATTAAGATTACAAAAAAATATGGAAACAACACATAGTTTTATGCTTCTAACAGTAACATCTTACTCCCTCTGTCCCACTTTGTTAGGTTTACTTTTTTTTCACACAATTTAAGAAATATTAATTAATTTTGTTGAAAGAATAAATATAATTTATGATGTTCTTAAACTATCCTTATATTCATCATTAAACATTTACATTAAATGCAAAATACAAACTTACACAATAAGTCAAAGTAATTCCATTATTTAAAGCAATTATATTTCAATGGAGTAATTTATAGGTTTTGATATGTGAATGCACGGTTGGTTATGCACTTTGAAAATGTTACTATATTAATATGGTTCTCATTTATAACAAGGCAATTAAATAGGGGTATTTTAGAAAAGTTAAAAGTTAATTACATTCTTCAATTGAAAAATGAACTATAATTTGGGACGGATGAAAAAGGAAAACAAGCCTAACAAAGTGAGATGGAGGGAGCATCTTTTAGTAAATTTTTCTCTTCCCAAACTATTATTTTTCTCCTTCAAGGGTGTTCCTTTCCTATGTTTTGATTTTGTGAAATTAAATAGCTATGAAACCTTTAGTTGCAAGAGATTAGAAAAAATATATAAATTGCTTTGATAGAATTTAATACATAGATTGCTCTGCAAGGATTTAATATCAGCAACTGTACAGCATCCTAACAAACCTAAATGAAACTTGGTTGTAAATTCGCAACAAGGAGACAAAATTAATTGGATGGCCCATGAAAGTAACCTATAAATGAGAGCCGGATAACATTAACAGATAGGAACACAGACCATAAACACCATCAACCAATCAGTCCCATAAATTAAGGATTCATTTAAATGGCTAATTCTTTCTTTTCTTTTCTTTTCTTTTTTTGTACGTACACACATTCAATTCAATCTATTACATGTAATGGTATTTATTATTAACCTACAACAGTAGATACATAGAAAACATGCTTTCTGCGTATAAGCATTTATTGAAGCCTTAAAATTTATGTGACTCAAATATTAAGAACTTGTGTTCATTTTGCTTTGTAGAGAATGTTGCTTTATAAAGTGGCCAAGTGAACGTAGGAAGCGTAACAAAACTAGTTCATGACTTATAAAATAGATAAAACAATCTATCATATAAAAGAAAAGGTTTTAAAAGTTGTAGAACATATATCAAATATGTCTATGTATGCATACCTCTCTAAAGTAAATTAGTCTCCTTTGTGCTTTTTAATATCTGCAATGAAAGAAAAAATGTTTAAAATTTATCAATGTTGGGAAATTATAACAGTTGCACTGATACGACGTCCCTACAGCATCCCTAGATTAAAAAATTGATGCAACAACAACTCGAGATTAAAACGTACCTTAGAGGCTTCAGAGAGGAGAGTTAGGAGGAAAAGTTGTGTAGTTTAGGGTCTATGTATTGAATAGAAGCATACATATATAGTAAATTACAATGATACCAATATGGAAAGATGAAAATTGCAAAAATCGTGGGAAGATTTAAGAATTTTTTTTAGTTTATTTAACTTCAGAAGTGCCAAATTTTTTTTGGCAATCAACAAGTTTAGGGTCTATGTATTGAATAGAAGCATACGTATATAGTAAATTACAATGATACCAATATGGAAAGATGAAAATTGCAAAAATCGTGGGAAGATTTAAGAATTTTTTTTAGTTTACTTAACTTTAGAAGTGCCAAATTTTTATGGCAATCAACAAGTTTAGGGTCTGTATTGAATAGAAGCATACATATATAGTAAATTACAGTGATACCAATATGGAGAGTTGAAAATTGCAAAAATCGTGGGAAGATTTAAGAATTTTTTTAAGTTTACTTAACTTTAAATTAACTATACTCCAGATATTAGAGTTTTGAATCCCATCAATACCAATTCCCTTCCTCCATTGTAATAGTGTAGGATTTATAAGAAAAAAAAAAGTTTTTTATTCAGGAAGGCGGCTCGTGTCCAAGATTTTGACCGCCAAGACGTTGTGGCAAATCCCATTTCATGAGACGTCTACGCATGGCATGGTCCATTCTTTCCTCTACAAAATCGATTTCGTTTTGGATCCCAACAACCAAATAAAATAATACCATGTCACTTGTTCTAGGGAACGTGTGATCGAGCCCCTTCGTAGTTCGTTCAAATTGTGATTTTATTGATTATTTTCATTAATAAAAAAATATAAATTGAAGATAATTTTACATAATTAAACAAACAAACCCGGCCTCCTCTTTCTTTTTTCTAATCCAAACTTCGTGGCTAAAAGCAACGATCTTTCGTCTCTGTCAAAAGCTTTAAACATAGAAAGAAATGGGGATTTCATTTTTTTGTTACCAAGAAGTCAATTTGTGCATTCACTAATTCTACTTTAGTTTATGCAGGTAATAGTTCTGTCATCTGTGTTAAGATTACGGTGAGGACAATTCAAGTAGTCAAATTCTAACTTTCTAGACAAAATATAATTACGGTGCGGAAATTGTTTGATTATTCTTTTCATCCTATATATCAAGGCCTCTGTAGAAATCTGATGAGATTGCTTCTAGTTCCTTGTGGACGAAGTCCTTTGTGCACGCAGCATTCGAAAAACACAGCCCAGCAGCGGGACTTAATAATATTGGTATATGAGAAAAATTCTAGAAGAAGGAACTGAAAGTAGTGGTTGAAGTCATGGTTTTGTTTAACTCATTATTTGTGTACAAGATTAATCATGTTATTTATATAAGCTGTCTTAATCATGTTATTTATATAAGCTGTCACTTTTGGATTGGCTTTTCTTAAAAAACACAAGTAAAATTGAATAGGAACATCTTTAGATAAGCCGGTGATGGGATGATTCTACTAGCGCAGAATGAGCTGTTTTTCTGCAAATGCAGAAATTTAATGTCAGCCGTTGATGATGGGAAAATTCATTTAGGACCGTTAGATGAGTGGTATTGATTTGGCCATTAAATAATTACAAGAATAAGGGTTACCTGCTTGAAAAGGGGAACGAAGGAACAAAGGCCAAAGTGCACTAAAGGGTGATTTGACATCAACGTGACTAGCCACCTTGAAACAAAGATCAAAATCTACAAAAGAAGCCGCTTGTTCCTTGACTAGTTATTTTGCATCCGTTCCTTGACTAGTTAACTATTTGAGCAGGGACGTTTAAATTTTGTTCGAAATCTTTGGGGGGAAATTTAGACAATTTTTAGAGCCATTTTTTTCCTACTCATAAATTTCAATATTGCATATGTACATTAAATAATATTATATTCTTTTTTATCTAGGTTGATTTCACCCATTTGTCTAAAAATATGGAGGAAATGATATAAACTCAGTACAAATGAGAAGGTTGATAATTCCCAATTTAATTTATGATTTTCAAATTCGAACCAAATGGCTTTTGAGTAATATAATATTTCTTACTGATATATTTTGTTCTAGTTTTCATTTCTTTTTTTTTATAGCACGCATATTATGTGTGCTTTAAATGCTAGTATATATTAAGGGTTCATTTGATTGGATAAGATGAGATGCGATGACTTATCCCAAGATTATAGATTACGAGAAACTCATATTAGGATTCACAATCCCATCTATCTAGCATTTGGTTGGTTGTGTATTTGATGGGCTTTTTTAGAAAATAGTCCTATCTGGATGTTTGGTTGGAGATAAGATTATTATTTTATTGACTAAATTACCCCTACATTTATATAGTTAATTTTATTTGACAATTCAATATATATTCATTTAATATTTCAAGAATTATAATATGCTAAAATATAAATATGGGAAATAGATGATTATTATTTTCATTTGATAATTCTTGAAAACTTTGAAAACTGACAAAAAATAATAATATGAACAAAATCAAATAAATGATTCAATCACAATAAAATTGTTTACAAAAATAATTGTTGTAGGAAAAATAATTGTTAGTTAAGTAGGATTATTAATATTACTTAAAAAAACCGAACCAAACATTGAATAACATGGGATTAGTTATCCAATCCCGTGTTATCCTATGAACCAGACGTATAAGAGGGGATGAATGAGTATAAAAGCTAAACATATCCATAATTGTTGTTTGGTTAATCACTATAGAAATCATTCTATTGGGATTAGTGTATCAAAAATTACTCTTCATCAATCCCTTATACCTTAGATTTTAAAAAGATTGACTCATTTATGTGATGAAACCTATTTTACTTTTAAAACCAAAAATGTGGAAGAGAATAACATAAATCTATCCCAATAATGGAGTTAATAATTCCATCCTGATTTTAATTTCTGAATATGAACCAAACAGCTATAAATAAAATTATATTGCTTTTTAATGTGTTTGAGCCGCAACTATGTATAAGCTTAGCAATGTTTTTTAAGTTATTTTGCTAACTAGCTATTACTATGACCCAATTGAATGTAGCAATTTTATGTGACAATTTTGGTTCATTATAGTTTATTAGCATTACTATTTAAAATATCAGTTTTTTGTTTGTTTCATAATATGACAAAATATTGCTTGTTCATTATAATCATTTATCTTCTTATTTTGAACAAATATGAATGATTAGTACAGTCCAGTTAAATGGTAAAGACAAATATCTATATCAATTAGCTCGTTTTAATTACAAGCCACGTTATTTCTAAGTTTAACGGAATTCACTAATAAAATTGTACTATTTCATTAAATTTAATCAATTTTGATATCAGTGTTAATCATTGTGAAACTAAGTAGTACATTATAATCAAACTTTCTTTAAAAAAATACTCATTATATTGTTAACTACCAATACAATGGTAATTTTAGTTTGATTTAAGGTAGTAAGTCTTCCTAATACATTTCTTGCTCTTCGTAATCGGCTTGAAAGGGTATGGGGCATGTGCACCAGTTTGATAGCAGTCTAGTAGTACACTAGCTTGGAGTTAAGGTGATGCAAGAGTGGTGGTTTGAGATTGGAAGGCAAAAGGGATACGGTGGTTATGGTTCAAAGGAAAAGAAATCAAGTAGGTGTAAGGGATGTTCAATTTTTTGTTCGAAAACCTTTTTGGAGCCTTTTTTCCCGCTCATAAATTCTAAGAGTTTGGAGCCTTTTTTTTTTCCCACCCGTAAATTCCATTCTAGGCATTGAGATTTTTGTTTTAACCAATTTATGGTAATGAAAATTTATATTGGCTATTCATTCTAATCGTTGAGCTTTTTGTTTTAACCAATTTGAATTATTGATATTATCAAATTACACAGTAGCGAAATATCACCACGTCAATTGGCTCTTTTGGATTTAGTTGCCACTATTTTTTATAACATACCCTTCAAGGTTATTAAGAATATATTATTTTTAATTTAATATACACCAATAAATTTTGTATTTTTAGTTATTTATTTTGCAAATTTAGTAAATGTATGCTAGATAATATAAAATTTTAATATATTCTACTACGAAATGGTCATGAAATGGTCAGTTATGTGCTTTTGACTTAACTAATGGATTTAAGTGACTAAGACTAAACTGATCATTGGTATATAGTTTAAGGGAGTAAAGTGATAAAATTATTTTAAAAAATTTTGACGATTAATATAATCAAATAATATGGTAAAGACAAATCATTATATCAATCAGGCAACGAGACAACATCTAATTCACTATATCAATGGTTGTACAATGAAATACTATATTACAATTAACCTTTTAGTACAACATGATTAATATTGTCAAATTACATAGGTAAAGACAAATCACTATTTCAATTGCTTATTTTTAAGTTAGAAGTTATGTTTAAATGTAATTCACATATCAAACTTCACTACACTAAGTTTAATCCCTTTTACAATCCTAATTATTTCTAAATCTAACAGAATTCACTTATAAAATTGTACTATATTATTAAATTTAATCAATTTTGGTATCGATATAAATGATTGTAAAATCAAGTAGTATATTATAATTAGATTTTATTTTAAAATAACATATTATATTCTTAGCTACTAATACAATAGTAATTTTAATATGAATTAAATTACTAAGTCTTGCTAATATATTCATTGCTCTCATAATATAGCAAGGTTGGTGTTACTAGTTGTGCAATTAAGTCATATCAATTAGTTACCAAACCCTTTACGCCAATAAAAAAAATTATAATTAAGCCATATCATATTCTTAACTACTAATATAATACTAATTTTTATTTGAATAACGTGAAATGAAACTAAATTTTCAATCTCATGGGTCTAAGTGAAAAATTATTACAACAACATAGTAATAGCGATGAATAAAACAAATTTTTATATTTTCCGTCTTGCCATGTATTTGATTAATAACTGCTAAACAAATTAATTAATACATTGTTTATTCATTCTAATTATTGAACTTCCAATAATTTGAAATAATGTACATTTCCACAATCATCTAAACATTTATTTTCCATTGTATTTAACTAATTATTTACTAAAATTACCCTCTTCCAATTAAAATAAGCATAGACATTGTTATGGGTCCCACTATTTACAATTCCCAACAAACCAATCACACATCGCCAAATAATACAAGATATGACTCACCATTGCCACATGGCGATGTGTGATTGGTTTTAGTACACCACGTGGCAATGCACGTGGTGTATTGTATACTTTTCCGTTACTCCTGCAAATTTTTGCAGGTGATTCGATTTTTTTATTTCCCTCCAAAACCACCTCGGAAAATGTGCTCTCACACTTGTCATTACTTCATTTGCTCCCATTGACTTTCTTCATTTGCAGAAAACCAACCTATTCTGCATTTGAGCCGTTTCCGCCGGTGATGTAAAAAAAAAAAAATGCGTTTACAATTTTGGAATATCTTTTAAACGGACTGCAAACTCCCGTATATGACCTATGCCACTGGGTTCAGGTGAATTTAGAATTTTGTTACCCATTAATTTGTGATTTCCAAATGGCCCCTTTTCCTTCTTTTACTAAGCATATTCAATCATAATGTGGTAAATACATAAATATTGTTGCATTCCCCTATATGTTACAAGCAACAAACATTATCAATGTACCTAGCCCCAATCATTTTGGTAAAAAGTTAATACACAATTCAATATTTATAAGAATATATATTTTCATTTTGCACTTAAAATAAATATCATAATTTGCATTAAACATTACCCTCAAAATTCTTCCTTGGTATGTTACCATCCCTAAGCAATTTTCTAGCTGTCAAATTATTTCTTTACTTCTGCTTATCTGGCTGGTTTTCTGAAATTTGTCTCTTTCTTTTTCTGTGATTTAGTATTGAAAAATTCCTTGGTGGGAACAAGGACATTCCTACTAAGGAATATACTCTTTTATCCATCTCATCCACCAATCTTTATCTTGGTAGACTTGGCCCCTTATCCAAATTCAACCCTCTCAACTTCATAGGCATCTGTCAAAGCAAATTCGTAAAATTTTGCTTTCTCAATCGTTTCCAGGCAGTGTTTGTTTATCTTCTAGGAATATGGCCACAACTGGAGAAGTATCAACATGGGCTAAATTGCTAGGAAGCAACGATTGGGAAGGCCTCCTTGAACCATTAGATGATAATCTCCGTGGCCTAATTCTCAGGTGTGGCGATTTCTGTTAGGCAACATATGATGCATTCAACAATGATCAAAATTCCAAGTTCTGTGGCAGCAGCAGGTACGGCAAAAAATCATTTTTCGAAAAGGTGATGTTGGAATCAGGATCAAATTATCAAGTTTCAGGTTTCCTTTATGCCACGGCTCACATAGGTGCGCATAAGGCCATGTTTCTTCATTCATTATCCCGTTAATCTTGGGACCGTGAGTCCAATTGGATTGGCTACATTGCTGTTACAACAGATGAATGTAGTCAAGTTTTAGGCCGAAGAGAAATCTACGTCGCGTTTCGTGGAACAACAAGAAATTATGAATGGATCAATGTGTTAGGGGCGGGGTTGAAGTCTGCAGAGCCACTTTTACGTCCGAAAGTGTGGAAAAAAATGGACGATGGAAGTGTCAACACCAGCGATAGCGATGGAGATGATGAGGACATGCCCAAAATTATGCAGGGTTGGCTCAAGATTTATGTTTCAAATGATCCCAATTCGCCTTTCACAAATCTGAGTGCTAGAACACAGCTTTTCGCGAAGATTGAAGAGCTGAGGAACCTATACCAAGGTGAGGATTTGAGCATTATCTTCACGGGGCATAGTCTTGGTGCGAGTTTATCAATTTTAGCTGCCTTTGATCTGGTTGAAAATGGGCTTCACAATATTCCTGTATCAGCAATTGTTTTTGGTAGTCCACAAGTGGGGAACAAAACTTTCAATAAGAAATTGAAGCAATTTCCAAATCTCAAAGTTCTCCACGTCAAGAATAAAATTGATTTAATTCTACATTACCCTAGCCATTTTTTGGGGTACCACAACTCAGGAATTGAGCTCGTAATTGACACGAGAAAATCTCCTTTCTTGAAGGACACAAAAAGTCCTAGCGATTGGCATAATTTGCAAGCAATATTACATGTTGTGGCTGGTTGGAATGGAGCTGATAAAGATTTTGAATTGAAGGTAAGGAGGAGTTTGGCTTTGGTAAACAAATCTGCTGGAATTTTGAGAGATGAATGTTTGGTCCCTGAAAGTTGGTGGGTTGAAAAGAATAAAGGTATGGTGCTTGATGAATCTGGGGAGTGGACTGTTGCTGCACCAGCAGATGAGGACCTACCAGTCCCTGAATATTAATGTACATTTTGTTCATTTTCTGTGGCCAGTTATGAATCTCCTTTTGTTCTTTTGCTTTTACTTTCCCTATCATCTTATCTCGCTTTCTGAGTGGTTTCAGATATCATTTTATCTTTGTTTGTCCTTTGATCTAGACATGACTTTTGGCTTAATATCATGGGTAAGGCTTGAATTGTCATCATCTATTTTGATTGTACATTAAGAACCTCATTGATGTTAATGTAGCTTGAGTAAGTTTTGTAGGTTGTGGGAGTGGTTTTTATCATTGTTTTAGTCACGTTAGTCTCGGAATTTTTGACTCTTTTCGTGTAAGAAATTTCGATGATTGCTTATTTGCCTTAACGGAATTGTTAGCTGAAAATTTACTAAATGATTATACTAAATTGCCATATCCAATTGGTATTGGACGATTTATCAGATGTCCCATTGACTTTGAAGGAATTGGTCCTAAGTGCAGCAATTAAAAGCAAAGGTAAATCAGGATGGTAATTCAAAATTAAAAGTGAGGAATCCCATGTACAAGTATTTTAAATATGTGAACATTTTTTATTTGTAGTTTATTCTTGTTCTTTTCTTTTGCCTTCAGAGGGTCCCAGTACTGAAATAGTTTCTTCAAATTTTTTAGATTGAATTCTGTAAGATTTTCATTCTTTTTTTCATATAATATTAGTCCTCTCTTTCCTTGCAATTTTTTGTTGTAGATAGTTACCAGATAATGACTTGGATTTATTAAAAAAGAAAAATACTGAAAACAATATTATAACAGTTTTCATGATGTGATTCGCTGGAGTTAAAAAAATTAGTTGACAAACTAAAAAAATGATATAAAACGTGTTTAAGAAATATTCTAAACATTTTTCCAAACATCATTTTTATCCATACGGAGCCATTCAGATCTCTACCCTTAAAGATTGCAAAGTTTTCTGCCTTTATCCCTTGGAAAGGTTATTATTGTTCAATAATCCAATTTGTGGAATTATAGAAATTAGAATATAGAGTTGCCTCCTCCTGCAAATTGCTAGTCTTATTTGTTCCCAATTGGGCTGGTTCTCAATATGCTGTTGGTTTTTTGGTTGTTTACTTGTATTTTGGAAATCAAATATCATGCTAGAGCCTCCAAATGCTCAATTTACTGAGACTTTGATGTATGAAGCACTTATCATAAATGTACACCAAGCAATTAGTATAATGAATATTCAAGTAAACTCGATCAAATTCACTATTTTAAAAGAGATTAAAGATTGATATTAACTTCAATTTGAGACCACAAAATCGAATGTTACTCAAACTGTTAGATATTTTTCTGGGACCGTGACCCAACGGTAGATAAATAAGCCATCAAAACTTGGTCCATGGGTAGAGTTGTGAATCCGGTTCACGCAAGAATGACTCAAGTGTTAGACGGTATATCGATCATATCATATAATTATTTCATTAATTGATATGCCTAAGTCCCCAACGAGATGCAAAATTACAACAAACGAAAGAAAGGAAATTAAACTATGTTGCTGTTCAAGATGCATTCTTTTGCAGCTAGACTTTCATCAGCAGTGTATCTAATTAAGTGGTATACTGCGGCCTTCCACCTTATTATGATTTCAAGAATCATAACTCTATAATACGAAATTTTGAGCTTTGAAATCTATTCAGAGGGTACTTGAATCGAAACAAATTGAATGCGCAATAAATTTATGATATAGTTGTTCACGCTGTTCCTGAGCCAGTATATTGGAAATTAATATTTGGAAGGTTGGCTCCACTATAATATTCGTTTATATAATTGATAGACATTCACTGATAACCGATTTATAGATGAATCCGTTGGATAAATATTTTCTGGCCAGGGCCCAATTCGAGCTGGCAAATTTGAAGGCAGGATATTGTAATTTTTTCCTGTTTGTCTAAGATCACAATTATTGTTAATTTGCTTATTTAATGAATAAACGATGGGTAAAATCTCAAACTAAATAAGCTATGTTCAAATATTTTATATGAGTTTTCATTTCTGGTACGCCTGCAGCAATATTTAAATGATAAAACATATAAATTTCTAGTATGAATCTCAATCAAGATACAATAAATGGTATGGGCGAGTTAGATTTAATTAGAATTTAACTGAATAAGTGTATTAAATGACTTACACCCACTTTGTTAGTCAACTTTTTATATTGTTCTCTTTTGGATTAACCTTTCATATTTTCTACTTTACTCGAATCTATCAAGAAAGGAGGAATGGAATATTGACATTTTCCCAACACTCAATAGATCATGGATAAGTTTCACAAGTTTTTGAATCCATTCCCCACTACTGATTTTTGCTCATGCATTAATCTTTAGGACATAAATTTGCCATCAACTTTATTAACAGAATAAAATAGTGGATAAGGAATTCCATTCTACGATTATGGAATATAATTTCTTGTTCTCGTTGACTTAAAAATGATACAAAAATTCGCATTTCTATTCTTTGCATTGTCATAGGGTTGTGTAGATTAAACCAATCCTGCATAGTATGCTCATCAAGACTCCGAAGAACCTTATAATCCTTTACAGTACTGATGCCTTTCTAAAGTCTAATACCAAAAAAAAATAATAATAAAGAAATTCAAAAAGGAAAAAAATGAAATTAATCATAGTTGGAGACCAATTTATATTTCCGCTAATTAGATTATCGATTAGATAAGCATAGGCATATATAGTGTTGATACTATTTAGGCTTCATCACTAGGTAAAATTTCTTGCTCTAGACATGCCACTTCGGGGGGTTTAAGCAAAGCCCATAGAATATGTTTCCGGAGTCAAAATACATATTAACGAACCATTTGGTTCAAATTCCTCAATTACTATGAATATCATTACCCCCAATATGAGTGTAGGTTTTGATAATTCCCCTAACATATTTGGTTTAATAATGAAATGGGTATCATTCCCCTTCAAAAAAGGTTAATGAGTTTGATAGAGTAGTATTTTGAGGATAATTATAGAGACCCTAATTAATCATTTTCATTCCGATTGTATGATAGTGATAGTTGTTTTTCAAACATTAACGATGGATATCATTATTATTTATACCCATTCCCCTCCTTAATTCCCCTAAACCAAACACCCTCTAAGTAATTCAAGAAGAATAGATCCAGATTGCTCATTAAGAAACATGGCCTTGCCTTGAACTGCCTTTTGGTGTGCTTGACGGTGGTCCAGGAAACTCACCATCAAAACCAAAACCATGGCATTATTTTTGGCTGCATAAGAACTAATTAATTGACATGCTTAAGTGCATTCCAGACTAATCATATTGGTGCATATTTAGGAGTAGAAGTTGTCCTTTCTTCCATCAATTTCTTGATATATTCTTGCATGTTTTGCGGGTCATGGACGAAAGTGTTTGCAAATCACACTTGTAGTTTGGTTGTCGAATACCTATCATATGGTAAAAATCGCACTTGTTGTCTGATAGTCGAATCCTTGTTGAAAAATTGCATTTCTAGTCTGGCAGTTAAATTCCTATCATATAGTGGAGGAGATGAAAGTATCCTGAATACCCATCTTAAAAGAACAAAATCCGAAAAGTAGAAAATGACTACAAAAATATTTGCACTGTGAAATTTTTTTACTTGACCCTTGGTCGAGTCTGAGAGTTAATTATCTTATAATATTCTGTTAATTCTCTAAGAAGCTAAGGTTCAACCGCTGTTTCATGGGATTGGCATATAATATCAAACACTAGATTTAGAAATATTATGATCTTGACACTTTATCCGCCTTTATAAACTTTATTCGACAAGGAACAAAAGGACACGTTGGCTTTGCCTGGTTTTACATGGCCTAAAACCACCACTAATTGTAAGTGATCGATAAAGTAAATCAAGATTGTGATGCAAGGCAAATTAAATCATCAATCAAGGACAGTTAGGGAACATTTTTTTATGGCTATAAAAGCCCAGTTCTGGTTAGTGCCATTGGCATAGCTGTGAGAAAACCAATTTGATCAAGTAATTAATGATTGGAGGAAACAATTCAGCTTGTCCCTCAAAGGCTTCCGGTATTCTATTTTAGCTATTAATATTGGCTAGTAATGTTAGAATACCGGGGCCTTGAGGGGCAAGCTGAAGACTTGTTCCCTTTGAATTGAAGACATACATTCTTGTCATTTAACTCGATCGTCCAGTATCAATATTGGCATGCATAGCCGAAAATCCCACTTACTAGTCAGTCTGGTGTATAGATAACCATTTAAGTTCGTGGTGGAAAATATTTACCAAACCCAATCATATGGAGTTTGTTTCCGCAGGTTATTCAATGGATGGCACCAGAAAATTTACGCTGTATTCAAGGTGAACTTGGTGCAGTAATCAAGCTGGTGGACATATTTGACACGTCAAGAATAACATCCTGGAATATATGGCGAGAAATTTCTATGTTGATACAAGGTAATTATGCAGTTAGTTGACTATCCTAGAATGATGTGTGAATGCAATTAGTATATGTTTATGCTTTTCATCAAGCAAAATTGCGTTGCTACTTAGCCAAAAAGAAAAAATAAAATTACTAGAGAAATTTTAATTCGCCATGACCAAAAAATATGGCTTGTTGAGCAATCTAATCTCAAAATATTCCCATGTTAACAAGACAACTAAATATTTTCCTTAAGTATATCCCTAAAGTTTCTTTATCTTGGCGAGCACAATTTGAAAAGTGGCTGCTGCCAGTTATAGTTTTTTACGTACCAAAAAAAGGGCTTATCGAACTTCTTTAGCCCAAAAATGATACTAAATTTGTAACAACTTTTTACTAAGTAATTATTGGAAGGGGAACTTCCAATGTTTTGGCTGCACTAAATCAGCTAGTTAAGAATAGGCAAATCCTCGTGTGGACAAATTAGTTACGATGAGCTTGAATTGCTTGGAAACTCTCTGTTTTATGTTTTGTACTTCCTGCAATGTTTTGTACATAAGTTAATTCCTTTCTGATCAAGTTAAGCCCTAACTATTCCAACTTACACAACAAAGTTCCGAAATAATAGTGAATCATTTTCTTGTTGTCCTAAGTGGATGAGTGGCCTGGCCAAACTTCCTCGTCCTCGTCTGAGAAAACAACCTCTAATTGGACGGGCCCTTCAAGGTAGTAGAGTATCTTCTATGGATCCCTACTTGTCAAGACTTGATTGAAACTTGGGTACATATAAATTATTACACTGAAACTTCTTGGAAAAACGTGGCCATCTCTACGCTTCATATTGATGAGCGGGACGGGTACTGATCTATACAAGTCTTTTTTCCTCTTGCACCAAGCTTGAAATTCAAGGAGATGCTAATGAAATTTCTTGTGCCCCTGTGACGCGAGGACTAGAAGTTTACTTTCCTTTAAATTTAATAAACAATTTACTACACCAAATGCAAAGGAATTAGTTGGAAATAGCAAGGAAGCTGCATTCATGGGGGCATGTTTTTCTACGTCGACTTCAGTGAGGCTCAAACGATGTTATAAATATGGAGGTGGCTCAAAACCTCTATATTCGTCTTTTTCTCTCTCTTTCTCTTTTTTCCCTTTCTTCTTCTCAGGTTCACATAAAAAAATCATTTGAAGTTTGATAGTCAGAATTATATCCTTGGTGAAGGCTACGGAATATTGGAAATTTAGCTTTCTCTGAACTCTCTCCCTCAACGGCTCTTCGTCTAGCTTACTGATCCTACATGCTTGGACGCTAGGCGAAGGAGACGTTGAGGTGAGAGTTCAGCAAAAGCTGGTTTTCTTCATGATTTTGGTGGCTGCATCCATCCTGAAATATTGATGGCATAGAGGGTCATAATCAAGGTGTGATAATACAGATGTTAATGTGACACAAACCCCAGATGACATCCTTTCAATTAGTGTGAAAGAAATCTATTTTTACAATGTTTGGAGTAACTGATGAAGTTTGTAGTTGATACTTAAGATCCCATACATAGGATCCGTCGATTTCAAAGTCCATCTTGGTAGGCAGATTTGTGATATATCTATGTGTGTGTGTGTGTCTATACACACACACACACATATATACACACACACATATTTATATATGTATACATATCTATACATATATATATGTATACATATTTATACACACACACACACACACACACACACACACACACACACACACACACACACATATATATATATATATGCATGCGGCTAGTTGTAGCATGCATACCCCATCCATGATTAATTTGACATATAGACTGAGGATTATACATTAAATTTAGTTCTTCAGCACACTCACTGTTAAGGTTGCACCATTTTATAATATAACGTTGGGAGTAATCAGTTAAAGTTGAAGGTGTTTCTACTTCTGATATCTTTTACATTTGAGTCCCTTGTCTTTTAATTTTTCTTTTTCTTTTTCTCCTTTTGAACCTGATGCACGCACTTGAATTAGACCGTCTTCTGGTACTAGTACAAAAGAGAAACAGATTGTAATTGTCAGCCCAAAGCTTGCATTTGGAATGATGTGGTGTTGTTAATGCAGGAAATATTTCCTCTGCACCTCTATGTTTTCCAAATCAACCAATTTCGCCAATAGCCTAAAAAGGATGCGATGAAGTGATCGACACTTTTAGCAAATGGAAATAATGAGTTAGAATCCCTTGTTCAACCATCAGTTGGAATCCAAACTCAACTACATACAGATGGGTAGTGATAGCATTACATACGACTGTATTACACACACGTTTTGCTTTTGCTTGGGTTTAATTTTTTGCTAAAACTTAGACTATTGAGGCAGATGAAGTCTCATTTCATTGAGTTGTGTGGTGGAAATGGAATATAACTTGATTAGAAATTATTGTCTGTGATAATTCTATTTTCAGATTCACTTTTACTGAAATACTAATGCCATTTGACTTGGTAATGTCCAGAAATCACTTTTACTGAAACATTGTTGCCATTTGACTTGGCAATGTGTACAAACTATCTGATATATACCTATTTCCGTGATGCAATGCTCCATTGAATTTTAAGGACTTGCAAATTAAATTCCCATATTAGTACTTAAATAGCAATTGCTGACTTTTCTGCGCACTAATAGCTGCTTATGACATATTTAACATGAGCTTAAATTATCACACTCAAGATAGAAATAATATATCATAGTTTTCTTCCAATGAGATAATTTTGAGAGAGAAAAGGAAAACTAAATTCCTTAGCTGTTGCTATCCATCTAAGCAATTAACTAAATATCTCAACTGTGCTTTCTTCCCCACTACACTTTCAATTGTTATCGCGCAAATAAAACAAAGGAAAATAACAAATAAGTCCCATCTTATATGTAAGCAAGTCCTATGAATTTATTTTTAGACCAAATGAATCTGCAATTTTATCCTGTTAATTAATAAAGATAAGTTCGCATCTTTTTGTAACAAAAATTTGCATGCAAACAGTCAAAGGAAGTAGAAGGACTATCCTGTTGTCATCGATATTGTCTAAATTCAAGTTCCATTTATGCACGATAACATATCATAAAAGTTAAAAAAAAAAAAGAAAAAGGAAGGCCATCTTCGATCTCAGCAAGGAAATTCCTTTACGAGTCTGGAGTGGAATTTGGAAGTCTGTTTTTGCCAAAGGAAGAATTATATCCATTTTGAGGGCATATGCCAATGATTAAGGCAACATTTCCCCTCAAGTTGTTGGCCTTTTGGGCCTAAGAAATGACCAGTCCTTGTGATAATCATATCATGCATCATTATCCAATATATGATAATGAAAACTGATCATAATTTTTTTCTGCCTTCTCTTTTATTTACACAAATGATGTGTACCAATTTTGCAATTCACTCAACTATTATTGTAGTTAAATTATTTGTGTTCCTTTCCCTTTTGCGGATGGTCTCATTTAAATTGAAAAAAGTACTTTGGTTGCTTGGTAATTAAACCATTAAATTAGTCAAGAAATTAAGTCAATATATCACATGCTTTTATTCCTTCCAATAATTACCAAAGAATTTCAAGCCAAATGCACTTCATCTGAAAATTGTACAATCTATACAGGTTTACTACCGCAGGTTGACCAGTTCAAAATTCATTAGTCTAGTCAAACTTTATGATGTTTTGTTAGGACTATCGAATATTTTTCTACATGAGTTGGTGAGAACTTTTGATACATTAATTGCTAATTAAGTAAAGAATTTTCCTTTCCTTTTTCTCTGAGATAGAAATGTGCTTTTGTTGATGAGAAGCATCAAAATTACATAGAACCTGGACAAAATAGGTTAGGTATAAGTTGACAGGAAATATTGATGTTTTCAATATTAATACCAGACGCCATAATAAAATTGGATCGCAATCATAGTTGTTGATAGATTAAGTGGCTATCTACAAATATAATTATACTCAATAATTTGTGTTTAATCACGTAACGGGCTTTTATTCTATTTCTCCTTCAGATAAAGTCAACAAAAAACTCGACCTTTATAGTTGAATTAAACAGTGAGGTAATTAGTGGCATCCTTCCATTAGTTAAAGGTTAACTAATAATCACCTACGTGCACGGAGGAGGAAAGCCTTGCATGGATGACCGGATGGAAAATCTTGAAAGAGATCACAATGGAGATTTCCATGCCTTATTTTTGGTCAATTTTAACATAAAAACACAAGAGAAAAGAGATAAGAGAAGGTGTTGGGAAACTTCCAAGTATTTGGAGTCCACTTACTTTGTTTGTTATCGAATTAAAAATTTCGAGGAAAATAGTTTTTGGTATTGAAAGTCAAAAATAAAGTAAACCATGGAAAAATGACAACTTGGCGTATGTGGAAACACCATGTTCACTAATTTAAAAAAAAAAAAATAGAGAAAGAGAGAGAAAAGAAAAACCGAAAGGAAGATGAAGAAATGTTTCACAAACTAGGGAATGATAAAGGCAAATTGCATAAATAGTCCCCAACATTTCTTAAACATCTTTTGTTAATTTTTAATATAAAATGAAGCAATCATGATTGAATCAATTCCGTGACCGTTCCAAATTAAAGGAATGTCATGCTTTGTCGCGTCAAATGTTCAACCTATATCACAATGATCCTATATTTTATGTTAGATCATTTCCAAGTAAAAAATAATATTATATAATTGAGAAACATGTAAAGTGTCTGATAAGGGTGTGACTTTACTCTGAAATAAAATGTCTAAATTTTCTTAGATATATACAAGTAGTGGTCAAAATGAAGTCTTTCTTTATTAAAACCATAATTAGATTTGACTCTATATATTATAAAATGAATACACTGAAAAAGGTCTTCAAAATATATTATTGTGACATAGCATTTTTGTACCATAAATGAAATTTCAGACAAAGTAATTTATGTTATATATGTAATAGATCGTTTCCGTCTTTTAATGTGCAAGATTACAACAATCTTGAAAAATGTAAGAGACCATTTAAGCAAATTCTTGAATGGATAATATTATTCCATTTGCAGAGGGGGTGAAAGCATAATTATGTCTTTTTTGTGGGGCAAAATTGAAAAGGTGAGAAGATTAAGTTTAGGTAAAATTGAAGGTCCTACATCTTCCAATCCCAACCGTGAATTAAATTCCTCTGCATCACAATTACGAATCTCGTCACTGCAAGTTACGTGTCTTCTTGTCATTGGTCCACCTCACGCGGGCCTAAATATCATTGGTTGGGACGACTCAGCACCATGCTTTCCTTGATCTCTACATAAACCCAAAAAAAAGACCCAGTTAATCAATCAATTAATCGAATTTTCAGTCTCTCTCTCTCTCTCTAGATTCAGAGCTTCTGGATAATTCTTCTAGTCTCTTTCTCTCTCTCTCCAGCTATAACAGATCTATACTACATTTAATTTTAATCTATAAAGAAAAAAGTGAAAAAACTAATTAGTTTTTTGGAAAATTTTCTGGATTTTTGCTGTTAATAATGGAAAAAATGAAGCGAAAACTTAATTTGCACTATCTGTTGCTGATGCTAGTGATCGGATGCTTTGTCTCGTCGAATGCTGTAAGTAATTATATGATTTGAGTTTTATGTGGTTTTGGATTTGGATCTGGTTCATGAGTAATAATTCCTGTTTTCTTTTGGTGATTAATTGATCATTTTTAATTTTTTCAGGAATTTTACGAGTCGTTTGATGAGTTATTTGAGGGGAGATGGATTGTTTCTGAGAAGGAGGATTATAAAGGTGAAAATTACACTTCGGATCTGTTGTTAAATTCCTCGCATTTTGTTCCTTTTGAATTGTTTATGAATTAAATTTTTTGAGGTAGATTGAAGTGCTTGATGAGAGATTTGAGTTGAAATATTGCGGTTAGATTCTGAATTTGCATTTTTGTTGTTGTAGTGTATTTAGCAGATTATCATTTCGGAGCTTAGTTGGTACTACTTTGTTGATTTTATTACTGCTGGAGCCGTCACTACTATGTTGATTTTATTTCTGAGTGGAATAGAGATGATTTAGTGAATTGCTGAGCTATTTTTATTGCTATTCTATTGAATCTAATTGCTTATTGTGAATTGAAATGGATTTGAGTTGCCTGCTATGGTGCCTAGCAAGTTTTAAAAGGTGTAATTCTAATGTGGTGAAAATTCATGCCTTTGAAAACTATTTAGACTGTTTTCTGGATATGTTTAAAGATATTATGAGTAAGGGTCCATCATATGGAATGTGTATTCACATTGCAAATGGAATTTACTGGTGGCTTTTTCTCAATGGCTTACTGCATGTTATTTGATTGCTAAAATGCTTATGGCATTTGCAGAAATATGAAATCTTTTTTAGTGGAAAAGAAGCAGCCGCATAATATTTAGACAAACTTTAAATTGCTGTTTTAGTATTGTGATCTCAAATAGAATTTCTATAAAATTCCTATGTGTCGCCGATTAGGCATGTTTCAGTTCCCACAAAGCTTGTCCTATTATCTTTCATTGTATGATGCTTCAAGCATTGACGAGGATTAGATTGGTATGATAGTACTCAAGAGATAGTCATGTATCAAGCCAAGAAGATTAATTAAACCTGTGCATCTGTCTACAGCATTAGTTTTGGCTTGATATCTTTTAGTATAGGATTTGAGAAGGCAATGCTTTGTAACTTGTACTGAAATCTTAAATGTCTTGGGGCTCTGCTGCAAAATCTGTTTTTTCATGTTCTCATATTAGCTTAAGATTGAGCAGCATTTGAATACAATTTTGGGCAATTGTTTGTGTCTCATTGGTAGTTAGGTTTTTCACCCTATTCTAAGCTTTCACTTCTGATCTGCTTGACACCGTCTGATACATATTCCGGTCCCATTAGGCATTGAATTGTTTAATATAAGTGTGAAACGTCTGTTGCAGATGCTGGTTCTAGTATCTTCTTTTCTTTTTCATCCTGAATTCATGAGTTTTTGGCTGTGTAGGTGTGTGGAAACATGCAAAGAGTGAGGGACATGATGATTATGGGCTTCTTGTCGGTGAGAAGGCAAGGAAGTATGCTATAGTTAAGGAGCTTGATGAGCCTGTTAAGCTCAAGGATGGAACTATTGTCCTTCAGTATGAAGTTCGCCTTCAGGAAGGACTTGAATGTGGCGGTGCCTATCTTAAATACCTCAGGCCCCAAGATTCTGGGTGGAATGCCAAGGAATTTGATAACGAATCTCCATACTCAATAATGTTTGGACCTGATAAATGTGGAGCCACAAACAAGGTTCACTTCATCTTGAAGCATAAGAACCCAAAGACTGGGGAGTATGTTGAACACCATCTCAAGTTTCCACCCTCTGTGCCTTCTGACAAATTGACCCATGTGTACACTGCTGTTTTGAAACCCGATAATGAGTTGCGGATCTTGATTGATGGAGAGGAGAAAAAGAAGGCAAACTTTCTATCAGCTGATGATTTTGATCCACCACTTATCCCTCCCAAGACAATTCCTGACCCAGATGATAAGAAGCCTGAGGACTGGGATGAGAGGGCTAAGATTCCAGATCCTGATGCAACAAAGCCAGATGACTGGGATGAGGATGCACCAATGGAAATTGTAGATGAGGATGCTGTAAAACCCGAAGGGTGGTTGGATGATGAGCCTGAGGAGATTGATGATCCTGAAGCAACAAAACCAGAAGATTGGGATGATGAAGAGGATGGTGAATGGGAGGCTCCCAAAACTGACAACCCTAGGTGTGCAGAGGCCCCTGGCTGCGGCGAGTGGAAGAGACCAATGAAGAGGAATCCTGCTTATAAGGGAAAATGGCACGCTCCAATGATTGATAACCCTAATTACAAGGGTATTTGGAAGCCACGGGATATACCAAATCCAGACTACTTTGAGCTTGATAGGCCTGACTTTGAACCGATTGCTGCTATTGGCATCGAGATTTGGACAATGCAAGACGGTATATTGTTTGACAACATTTTGATAGCGAGTGATGAAAAAGTTGCAGAATCATACCGAGCAACTACTTGGAAGCCAAAATTTGAGGTAGAGAAAGAAAAACAGAAGGACGAGGAAGCATCTGCAGATACAGGTGCTCTCAAAGGCTTCCAGGTAACCGATCATACTACCTGTTTATCTGTCGTGTTTCCATTTTTGCCTTGTTGATTTACTCTCATTTCTGTTTCTGAATAACTTGCAGAAGACAATATTTGATCTCCTCTACAAGATTGCAGACATTCCCTTCTTGGCTGCACACAAGATCAAAATCTTGGTGAGTAACCTGTGCTTTGTGTTGGCTTACAATCTTTTTGAGCTTGACTTTTGTGTGGCTAAATGATTGATGGTTTTGTGTTTGCGTTTTTTCAGGATCTTCTCGAAAAGGCTGAGAGCCAGCCAAACCTCACGATTGGCATCATTGTCTCTATCATAGTAGTTATTTTCACACTTCTATTGAAGATCATCTTTGGTGGGAAGAAGCCTGTAAGTGCTATTTTTCTATTTAATTGTGTTCCTCTCTTGTTTTCTGTTAAGGGAAGAATTCCCGCTCGATACAAACTCTGCGGACAACAAATTCTCAATTTGATCTTGTCTGGCAGGCTAAAGTCACAGAGGAGCCAAAGAATAATGATGCTGCCGAGACTTCAAATGACCAAGGAAGCACTGAAGAGAAGGAAGAGCAGAATGAGGATGCAGCTGCCGCACCCCGTAGGAGGACCAGACGGGATAACTAGGGAGGAATTTGCCGAACGCTAATGGGCATATTATAACTTTTTTTTTTTTTAAGCTAGAGTTTTGGGTTTAGTTGCTTTCCAATACTGAATTTTTCACTTGCGAAGATCTTCAGATTTTTTTCCCTCTAGGAATGTTTTAGACAGTCGATGTGTGTTGATGTATACGATTCACATTGGATTGTGATCAGCGGGTTGCTTTCCTTCCCTCAGAGGACATGGCTTTATAAATTGAAATGAATTTTTGGATTCACAATTGCTAAACGTTTATATCTGTGCATCTGACTGTTTACTCTGATAATATGCGAAATTGCCTGCATAAATTGCTTAGTTGCCTTCATTGGGAAAAGAATGAAAGCTTTACTGTGGCAGCTTTAGTTTTAGAGGCTCTGCTTCGACCCAAGTGCTTCCAAAATCCGGATTGCTTTAGATAAGCAAAGAAACCGCAAAAGGACTTAATCGAGATGGTCCAAAAATAACAATGCGCTCAAAGTTAGCTTAGCAACTAATCGCTTGAGTTAGTTTCACCCTAGAATATAGCCTTTGTACATGATCCCCTTCGTTCCGTTGAGTTTCTAAGGGGGACCCCAACCTTTATCCCTGATCTGTTTAGTCCTGTACGGGGGGCGCTAATATCAGCTCTAACGATTAACAGAACTCAAACGTCTCAGCACAATCACATTTGTCCTAAATTTATATGTCTCAAATTAATTCACCTCGCATGTCAATTTGACAGAAATTGGTTCACCTCACGTGAATTTGACAGAAATTGGTTCAGACATCCACCGCTCCGTTTAGTATAACGCCACCATTTTGAAATTTCATGTCAAGAAATAACTCTGCGGATTTAAGATAAAAGCAATGGATATCTGAGAAAAGTGATAGACGGCAACCTTATGTCTCAAATTAATTTGATCTCTGCTACACTATAAGGAAACAGGAAATACCGGGTAGAGTTTGCCTTATTAAATGTTGTATAAATTTAAAAAAAAATTGGGAAAATAAAACGAAAACAAAACTTGTCCTCTCTCCTCCCCAAAAACAATTTTTGCAACCTAAAAACAGTTACAAAATTGAAAATTTAAACTACTTTAACATTTGATGACTTTCTACTTTTATAGCACTTCATGCCTGTCACTAGTGCTCCTCTCCAGCAATATTTCCCCTTCTAGATCGACTCAGGGCTGCCATAACTATTTTCTCACCGCTTCCCGGCTGCTTTCCTGACAGGAGGAGCTGCGTCCTCATCATCAGACTGAATATCTCCATACTCCCACATCCCAAGCCGTTTTTCCCTTGCCTCAGCCTGGTACTTTTCCAATTCATCCAAGGCCTGTTGTCTGTCTTTCGGTTCCCACCTTCTCCTTTTCTCCAACCTAGCAAGTCCATCCTGATAGATTTTAAATGAAATCAGATCCTCACTGTTATTTTTCGATAAACACAGCAAAAGAAGAGAAGTGTTAGTTGGCTAATGGAAATATAATATGGTCATTCAGACCTGTAACATTGCGGAATTTATGCTGGTATCATATTCTGTATCCACCAAGGTTACCATAAGGACAGGTTCCAGTTCCTTGTCCTCTTAATCTTTCCACCAGAAAGGTCTCGATCCTCAATCACGGGCCCTGAATTCTTTAGGGGAACTTAGCAAGTAGTCACTCAGACGAACAGCTGCTTCTTGCCCATAATCCTCCTCCAGGCTTGGGACCTTCATATATGCAAGACAGCACAGCTGGGCAAGACCAGGTGCAGCGGATACAGAAGGATCAAGTGGTCGCAATTGACTATAAGCAACAACTTCCTGGTTCCCGTAATCAATATAGAAAACTTCAAACTTGTCGCTAGAGGATTCAACAGGACCTCGAGGAGCATTCACAATCTTTGCACATTAAATCATAAATGGTTAGGAGAACATGTAGGCACAACATTAATGGAAAGAAGCAGGACATAATTGCAGTAGACTAACAAAATTGAGGGCAAGTCAGACAACCATAACCTTGGACTCACCATAGCCCGGTTCCAGGAGTTATCTGCACTAAACTGAGCAAGAACAAGATCACCCTTCTTAGGATTAAACGCACCAATTATAGGAGCTTCTTGGAAATTTAAAGAAGCAAGCTGTTTCTGAATGGAGGCCACTTTCTGATCGGCGACTAACTGAACATAAAATTTACCACCTCCCAAGACTTCAGTGACAATCACCTAAAGACATAAAGCAATGAGATTACTGAACTGTTTAAAAATGACACATATTGCACAACTTTTGTGACCAAGTACCTTTAATTCTTCTTTCTGTCTTCTTTCAGAAGATGGGTTGTTAGAAACCTCCTCTCCTTCAACATAATTCTCCCATATCTTCAATTTCTGCCTTTTTGCAGACTGCTCAGCCTGCACAAGGAGATGAGCATCTGGGATCCGGTCGGTCCCAAAGGAAGTCTGAAGCCTTGCCAAGCCAGCTTCCAAAAGTGTCACAGCCACGTTGGTCTTTGACTCCCACAATGATCCCAGGAAGGTACCGGTTCTATCAACAGTTTCAACTTCAATCTGAGAACCAAAAGAAAGCATAGAAATAATGAGCATAGGACTGTCGAAGCAGTCAAACACTACACTAAGATAAGAATTTCTTTACCTCCACATCCCTCTGCATTATCTTCCTCCTCATTAGTGCAATGGCTTCATCAGAATAAGGCTCATCGCGACCAGGGCATCTAACTCCAGAAAAGGAGAATGCAATGCTGCACGTTTCTTTGGGAATTAACAGTTTAAACCGATGACCGCTCAGGACATACTCCACAACAGCAGGCATCCTCCTATTCCGCTGCAAAAATGGCAAGAAATCCCTGGCTTTCTTTGCCGAAGCCTATATACCATTGAGAGAAAAAAGCGATCAGGAATACCAGTCAGTGTATTAAAATAGAAGTGATGACGGATCAAACTAACCGTTAGCAGGTCTGTTATGTGCATAACAGGAGGATCCTTAGCAGAATGGATACCCTTCCTTCCAGCAATAGCACGAGATTCAGCAGAGAGAAGGGCGTCATAATAATTTGACCGTTCCTCAAAATCTCGGTGCCTGATAACAGATGCAAAGCCCCGGGCAACTAAAAGCTCAGCAATATTCACACCAGCCTGCTGACTGCCAGCAGAAGATGCAGCAGAATCATCCCCATCCTTAACTGGTGATACAAGGAAGACTGATCCAAAGTCCATCACTCTTGAATCCGCAGCAGCTGTTGGGGCCACAGGTCCATCCGCCAAGCTGACCTTTCTGGAGTACTCCATTGAAACATTTACCTGCGAAGATGTAGGATCTTTTAAACTTCAATTGTCATACTACCTCAGGAGATCTAGGGCCATAAGGTTGTTACAGTACCTCACGACCAAGAAGGCGCGTTCTAAGAAATTCCTTGGCTTCCCGGGCATAAGGAGCAGGTTTCTCATCCCTACGAGGATTTCCCATTTTGGGACACCTGATACTTGAGAGATTGATTCGTCGCTCTGCTGATGGATCTCCATATGGCATAGAATCATCGGCTACAACAATGCAATCACCGCTAACAACCTCAATTACCTGAAGAAACAACAAGAAGACAAGCAAGCTCTAATATTGACTAGTACAAGCAAAGAAAATCTGTATAGAAACATGAACAACTGATACTTACTTTTCCTGTGAAGTTCTGATCATGAATTGCCTTTGAATTTGTGGCTGGGGGTACATAATTTGTCCATTGTCTCAAACGGGCCTTCTTGGCCTGAAGTTCGGCATTTTTCAATTTCCTCTTGGCATCATCCTCCAATAAGCTTGCACTCCACTCAACATACTTGGCCAAACCCTACATCATGGTGGGAATGAAGGAAAAGCACAATCAGAATTGCTCGGGGATAGAGAAAAGCTAGTAATGAATAAAACATTTTAAGCTGACAGCAAAAATTTAAAGCCAGCAATCAAAATAAGCAAAACAGAGACACACAGACTACGTTATCCAGCAATTCCAACGCTTGTATAAAAAAGCTATAAAATATAACTAAGATTTTATACCATACATTTTCAACAAGCTCCAATGCCAGATCTTTTGCCGAATCACCATCTGAATAATATACCGAGCCAATCAAATTGCTAAATTTGTCAACACCTTCCAGGACAATTCTAACCTGTACGTCAAGGGATTAGATTTTATACACCAACTCCATATACAGGACCTACTATAGCAGGCCAAATACTACTCACATCTCTATTCAAAACACGAATCTCAGTAAAGTGTTTAGCTTCTCTCCCAAATGCATCAGGTGCAACTTCAGTGATAGATGCCGAAGAGGCTGCAAGTCTCTGGGCTGATGTTAGGGATGCATGAGGCTCAGCAGAAGAATCTCCATCTTGTGCATCAGAGACCATATCATTTTCTGCAACTACTTCTGTTGTAGCTCTTCTTCCCATAGATGGTGCCTGGTTTAGAAGAAGGGAACTTAAATCAGAGCATGAATTCATATTTGCCAAAAAAGGACCCTTCAGCACAAAAATTATAACCAGGCTCACACCTGAATGCCAGCAACAAATACTTGGACAAATTGAAAATCAGGAAGCAAATAAACACGAAGTGTGCTTCCATCACGGATCTGCTCCACGATGGCTTCCATTGGCCTCCCTTTATTTGCTGCCAGAAGTCCCATTGCATCCAGGCTACTGGGATCACCAATAGCAGAGGGAGGCAAATTCCTGATGGATGCCTCAGAGGCACCTGGTACCTGAACCCATCAACAAATTAAAATATATTAGCGAGTGGTTCTCTTAAGGTTTTTTAACAAGATTGGCATACGACGAAATCAGCAAATACGCGAACCAAAGCATCAACTAGGAAGAAATAGTATCACGAGTTTCTCGTAAAATTTTATTAATTGGTCTACATATAAGATTATCAGAGTTTTTTTTTTAGCCGATACGACACCACTGAAATTTAAAAAAATGTACTTATCAAATTCTAGATGACATTCGAGAAGAATTAGGCATGTATCTTGCTTGTGGTGATAGGTTTAAAAAAATTTCAATCTTACTTTGCTCCAACGACCCAGACCTTGTTGCTTGGCTTGCTCTTCAAGACGCTGTAATTCTGCTAAAAAGGGACTAGCTTCTGCTTTCTGTTGTCCCTGCTCTCTAACCTGAAGCCAACAATTCCAATCAATGCTTAACAACTCAAAAGTCAAATAAATTTCCAATATGTTCACAAGGAAACAAACACTGATGCAACCTTTGCCCAGCCCCCAGAGACAACCAGCAATGCAACATTCTTATCTCCAAGGAAGACAGAACCAAATTCTCGGCCTATGGATGGCACAGTGTAATCCACTTTGAAAGTGACTTCCTGTCAGAAAATAAATGATGGTGTTAGCATTAGGATCTCATCATCTGAAATGAATGGAAAGACCATCTTTGGAAACCACAGAGGCCGACTAATTAGCACCTTTCCAATGCAAAGCTTCCTCAAATACTCTCTGCTGGCCCATGCAAATGGCTCATCAATACTACTTCTACGGGCCTATTAGGAGAACATAAAAAGTCAATCAACTAAATAGGAAAAACATAATCTAGGATTCATCCATCCAAAAGGGCACACAATAATTAGTATATGAAATTAAATCAAGAAAATTAAGATAACACTGGTCTGATGCAAATGGACAGGTGATATATGAACCAATGGGACATGAACATTCAACAAGAAAAGAAAAATCCACATATAATGGTTTAAAAAAATGCATGTCTAAGAATGAAAAGGATTGTGTAATTAACATCTTAACAACCAGTGAAACATGAACTGAAAAATGAACGATTTGAAAGAATCAGCTAAGAAATCCACCTTTAAAACACTGAAAACTCTAGTTGGTTACAAGTAGTTCAAACTTAGAGAATGATCATAAAACCTCAGAAGTGGAAAAGAACGCATGAAACTGTCACATGATCTAGACAAATTGCTGATGTGATATCTAAGAATGAACTAACTAATTTAATCTCACTGATGAACGAAAAATGCTAACTTTGGAGCAATTATGAACAAAAAAAATACCAATTTTGGAGCAATTAAAGATGACAAAGTGATGGTCTTTTCGGGGGGGATTTCTGCCTTGGAGCTTCCCCCAACTATCACCAGACTGTCTCCTGATGGAACGGCTTTCACTCTTCCTTTTAGCCAAAGTGGTGGTGCTCCAGCTGTTGATGCCATCTCAACAGCTAAATTTCTGCAAAACCACAAACCTGGTGTTGAGCCTATTAAATCACCATGTAAATTACATGCATGCATAACTCAAGTATCCTATCAGAAAGGTCATCGTTCAACTTTCACCTTGCAGTTATTGAATTTCCTGTTGGGACTAATTTTCTTCCAAAGGAACAACATATTTCAACTATTTTCTTTAGTTAATTCAAAAAGGGAAGAAGGACCATATTCACCAAATGGAGCAGTATTTCCAGTTTTTAAATTATTGAGCCCTGACCACGTTTTCAATAATGTTCTCATGCAAGTAGCAGTCACAGATAAGCATATTAATGAAGTAGAAAGCAACAATGCAAACAAATATTTAACGAGAAACATCACATTGGCACGACCTTCACTGTGTGAAACTGTATCTAAAAACTGCATAGAAAAGAAAGACATATGACTAGAAAGTAACTAACAGAACAAATACTAGCAGACATCGCAACTGCACTTATTTTGCACTATAAGTTAAATCTTGACGTAACAGAAACAATCATACATCCGGTACGATAAAATTCGAATCTTTCAAAACGATATACTTTGGTTTATTCTGCACAACAAAGACCAAATCTTTACATGAAACAATTTAACAAATTCAATCGTCCAGTTTGAATTTTTAATGGACGGTAACTGAAACAGCACTAATTGCCAGAAAGACAAATTTATGATTGCATGCCGCAACAAAAGTCCACATCTTTAACCAATAAAGTTCTCTAAATACAATCATTAAGTAAAAATTCTTTGCATCTTTTGCGGGAAAATTAATCAAAACTTAACAATCAATAACAAAAACCTTAGCAACAATAACCTAGTCAAAGCTCTTTGACACAGTGAGATTAAAAATACACCGGCAGCTTTAGTTAACAAGGACACGCATTACTATTCATTCCACATGACAAAATCCAAATATTTACTTAGCAAAAAAAATGCCAAATACAATAGTTAAACTAATGATTGAATCTTTAATCAATTAAGCTTACACAATCCAACAAGCACAAAAGGACAGCAAAACTTGTTCAATCAACATCTCTTTAAAGAAACATCTGCAAAATGCAATCTTCAGATCCAATGGCAGAAAATTCTAAAACATGCATTGATCTACAAAATTAACACTCATAAAAAGATAACTTTTTTAAACAAATTACCACCACTCTGCTCACAAAACCTCAAATCTACAACTTCAAACAAAACCAAAAATCATATTTACGGCATATGAATTACATTTTACTGCATACACACCGTGAAATCACACCAAAAAAATCACTCGCATGCCAATCTGCCATTGGATTTGACCCAAAAAAAAAAAAGGCAATAAACAATATATACACATACATTCCACAAATTCAAGTTACTTTCAGTTTATTTCCGTACATGCATGCAGGTAACAGATTAAGATCCGAGATTCACACACCGCAGATCAACTGAATAAAAAATTCAACCACAAACAAATAATAAAAAATCAAAAACAGCTGAATTCACTCGAGAAACAACATTCAAACATACACAAACCTATATACATTAACAAAAAACCAAAAAGCATATAGAGATCTGCGAATTTTACCTAACTAATCAGTTCGAAATCAATCGATCGGAGGCGCGAGGAGCGAGAGGAAAAGATTTAATCGATCCGATTACAATCTCTCTACAATCTCATGAAGATTGAAGTTCGAATTTTAAAATTAAATCTCCGAGGAGCGATTTTCGCCTGAGAGAGAAAATAGAGCGAGAATTGAGATGCACTGGTCGGACGGCGGATCGGGGAATATACATATAGAAGATATGTATCGAATGGATTTATATAGTGCGAGGGATGGGGACTGCGAAAAAGATTCAAGGAGAGAAGAAGGCATGATTTGTAAATGACCTCAATTTTGGATGAATTTACATAAAATACCACTAGACGAACTCGCGTAGGAGTCCATTCCGACTCTAATGCTGCCAAGTAAGTACATAGAAATATAACGCCAAATGGTACAGTCCTTTTTTGGGTTGAATTATGGATTTCTGTGTTTGGTAAAATTGCTAGAATAGTCCTTCAAATTTTCAAAAGTTCTTCTTTTCAGCCTTTTATCTTTGAGGTACGGTTAATTGGTCCTTGCATATTTAATTATACCATTTTGGTCGTTCATTTGTTTTGTCCGCTGTTCAGCATTGTAGCTGTGGTTTCTTTTGTATGCTGTTGTCGGATTGTTGATTTAGCAACTAAAGTCTTATGTCACGTTTAGGTAGTTCATTATAACTAATTAGTTGTAAATTTAAATATTACACAAAAAAGTTGACTTTAACGTAATAAAAAAATCTTGAACTCAAGTTTCCAGTGAATGACCTTTAGTAAACTGCATGAGTAAAATCCTCTTAAAGTGATAAAGAATCAAGTTTTGATAATAGCTTCAAACTTGGTCTATTTATTCCTTCTCTGGAATAGAATAAAATGCTTTTTTTTTTTTTTTGGTCATTATCAAAAGAAAATTTTAATCATTGCTCATATGTCTAGTGAGTTTGAAATTTGAAAGTTTAATCATTGCTAACATGTATGCCTTTGTTACGCACAATAAATATAGAATCGAGATATTTTTCTTCTAAAATGATATAATTTGACAAGTACAATAGGACAAAATTAATTAAAGAAGCGTATTGATAGACATTTTTAAGTTAAATGTTTAATTCGTGACTTTGTTTAGTTGAAAAAAGGAATATGATTTCACAATTTACTGCCAAATTTTGTGCATGCCTTCCATATGTTATGCTCCAAGACAATAAAAATTAGGATACGGTATCAAAGTTACACATGTAATAAGATAACAAATTGCTTCATTTTAAATACAAAAGGCTAAAAAAGTATTTCTATTTTTTTTTAAAGATGTTAGGGACCAACAAGCAATTTTGTTTTTTTTTTAGCTAAAAATAAAAATATATGTATGGAGATTTCTATTTGGTAATTAATTAATTTATTCTTCTGATTTGGTTGGGAGTAGAGTTTACTGTTTGGACGGATAAGGACAACAAGCGCGAGATGATCGACTCTATGACGACAACGAAGGACACGTCAGATTAGAAAGCAAATGAGAGGCTGACATGTGGATTTTCTAGACACTTTTATCCACGTCATCGCCACGCCTTTTGCGCGTCGCTATCTGAAGCTGACGTTCATTTTAACCATGCGGTTAATCAGTTATTCTTCCGTTAGGTTTCTTTTTTCAGTGAATTAGTTGTGGAAAAAAGGTACCTTTTTTTCCTATAGGAATGATGAGTTTGTTATTATCTGCTTGGATGGAGACTGAAATCAGCAACCCTGGAGATTTTTGCTGAAAGTGATTACATCTGGTCAGAATGTCTTATTCGAACAGAATTACTGGGTTATATTTTGCTGGAATTGATTTCTTTTTGCTTTTTCTGGTATTAGAGTGAGTTGTATTCTTGAACTTAGGAATCTGAGCTTTTTATTTTCATTTTTTTTTCTCGAAACAAAGGTCAAACCTGTGGTAAATACCAATTAAGGTATATTCATGTGCCAAAAAGTCAAAATTCTGTATATTCATGTGCACAATGTACAATACAATTAAGGTAAATACCCTACCCTAGACTCTGCGATCTCTTGGGTCCACAGGGGAAGTAATTTTCCCACATTACTACAACTTTCAAGTCCGCTGCAAAATTTGCAATTTTCTGTACTGATAGTTCATTTTGTCTACTAACTTGCTGGAAACAACAAAAGTAAACAAAGAACTTGGAAACAAGATATTTTCTAGAATAATATTTGCTCCACAAGTTGATTCCCTAGCTCCGTGATAGCCATTGCAATGGTGATTTTGGACCACCCTTGTCTCTAGCTAGGGCTAAAGCTAATTTGATCACATTTGTTTCTTCCATCTGCATGTCGGCTGTTCTTGCTTCTAACGCTGCCTAGACCATAATCAGCTCCCTTGTGGTCCTTGCTGGTTATGCCAATTTTATCGAACCTAAAATAGATTGAAAATTTTATGTTGATATGGTCTCCATTCAAATATTTTCAATAAAAATATGTAAATATGTTTCGCACGAGGATTTCAAGAGCTAGACAACATGAACGAGCAAAAAAGAAACTCTAGTATTTAAGTCTGCTGGTTTTGTATTTTAATAACATGTTTTTAAAAAATACCAAACACGTTTTTTAATTATTTCTTTAATTACATGTACATTTTTATCAAAAAAAAATTGCTATAGTAATATTTAAAAAAAAACACTCAAAAAACAATCATTAAAATGAAGTGTAAGTTTCCGGACAATTCACTAGCAGTGTACCAATTTTAAGCTTACATAAAAACACCTGTTTCTTCTTATCAGACGTAAGTGATTTATTTGTTGACTAGAGAAATTTTAAGTTAGTAAATCAGTTTGACTAAAGAAATTTTGTGTTGACTAGATAAATTTTGAGTTAGTAAACCACTACTTCTGTGACTCTAAAAATAATATGTGCTAACTAAATAAATTTTGTGTTGACTAGATAAACATTGAGTTAGTAAACCACTACTTCCCGCCATTCTAGAAATAATATGTGCTAACTAAATAGAATTGCCATAGATTTATCCTTCAAAGCACTTTAAATAATATATATGCTAACTAAATAGAATTGCCATAGATTTATCCTTCAAAGCACCTTAAATAATATGTGCTAACTAAATAGAATTGTCTTAAATATCCTTCAAAGCACCCTATTCACACCCATGAGGTATTGCATATGATCTTATCAAAGTTTACAAATAATATGTGCTAACTCATGTTGTTCACACATAATTTGTAAATTTTTTATTTTATATATTTTTTTTTGAGATTTATTCAGAGTAGATGGACTCAATTTAATTTTTGGATAATTTGGGATTGAATTCAATTGCATATTTAGGTACTACTTTTTGTTAACATATGTTCTTGTCACCTTTTGTTTAATATATGTTGTATTCTCATGCTTTTTTATTTTAGTAGTAATTATGTGATTTTTAAGTCGATGTTTTCTTGAATGGCAAATATTTAGAATGTATCATTCAATGATCTTGCAATTTTCGTATGGAAAACCATGACAATGATGTACAATAAATTTACCAATTTAATTCCGGTTGGAATGTGACTGTCTTATTTATGTCATTTGACACGTGATCAAACTGACGTTTAACAATTGTTAAAATGTCTATGCCAGCTGCCGGCATTGTGGGATCAGTGAAAAATCCACTCCAATCATGCATCATGGAACTAAAGATCCTAGGACTTTTGTAATGGATGTGGACTTACGTGGGGCAAATAAGATGAATATTGGGGCTTCTCCGAACACAGGCCTGTCGGTTGTATCTCTTGTAGTTTCAGTTCTTCCCCTTACGTCGTTGGATGCTGTTTGAATGTTATTTATGCATCTTCATCTTTTATTGTGATTTGAAGTCTTTATTTGTGCCACAGTTGACTGGACTATTTTACTTGGAAGACCGTTTTGTGTTATTGAATGCTTCATTCATCTTTTGTATGATTAGTTAATGTTCTAGCTTGTGGGGTCGTATTAATTCACTTTACCGGATTTTTTCTGTTGGTATTAACTAATTGGACGTGGTCCTTGAAAATGTTCATCACGGGAACTTTTATCTTTTTTAACAAGGCTAAAGAAACCTGCGTTTTTGGGCTGTAGTTAAACTTGATCAGCAATCCGGTGAACTCCACTGTCTCAGTTGCTGCAGATGTTTTCAAGAAAGCAGCTACCTATGATCCAAAGAGGCTGTCGGGCGCGGCTTTTGGATGATTGTTTTTGGAGGTATTTTGTAAAAATATTATTGTAGTTATTTTAAAAATTCTTCTTAATAAATATATATATATAAGATAGAAAAGTGATTGAAAAAACTTATATGAAGTTTATAAAAAACAACATTTCATTCATTAGGGCAACTCCACCATTTACACTCGTTTAATCTGTCATATTTCTTCTTTACACACGCACTCTCTCTCTCCCCCTCTCCCCCTCTCCCTCCTATTCTGTCCTCTCCTCTCTTCCGCCTACTATCTCTCCCCCTAGGTAGGCCTGTCAATGTGTCGGGTCTAGACCCGGACCCGATCCAAACCTATTATTTTTTTTGAGTCCGGGTAGAGGTATAATTTTATTTACCCAGACCCAGACGCGAATCCATTTTCTTCTAATAAAAACAGGTAGGGTATAGAATATTCAATTTTGACTGGACCCGGACCCGAATCCATTCCCGTTGATATATATATATATATATATATATATATATATATATATATATTCTAATAAAAAAGGGTAGGGTATGGAATATTCAATTCTCACCGGACCCGAACCTGGACCCATTTCCGTTAATATACACACAACACACACGTATGTATGGATTTTTTGTATGTGTTGGGCTTTAATGGTTAGTTTATAAATTTGGGCTTGGCTTTAATGGTTAAAAATGAAGAAGTAGGCTTT
>JAMWEH010002066.1:0-18065 GCA_024721245.1 Mitragyna speciosa | reverse complement strand
ATTACGAGAGAACAAACATTGGGCCGCAGGCCTGCCTCTACTACTATTTAGAATACAAAGCTAAGAATAAAGTTGTCGACTAGCCCATGCGACAATTTCCAAACGGAACGTTACCGCACTCCACCGGATCTTTCTACTTGGGGTGCGAGCCAGTTTCCATACCACTGCCAGTACAAGGCTATTTCTCCATTTGGCGCCTTGGCTATAAGAATTCAGAAGGATCCTAAAATTTATTAAACCAATCAGGTCTGTTTATTCTAGTATTATTATAAAAAATAATAATCAACAGATCTAAGATCGATGGCCAACGAATTCAACGTGCCACCTATAGTTTTTCCCTCCGGCGGAAACCCCGGCGGCCCCCAGCAACGTCGTCCAACCGCTCCATTTCAGCCTCCGAAGTCTTCTAACCCTGGCATCCCATTCATGTCCTTCGATGTGGGTTCCGCCGCCGCTTCCACTTCCTTCTCCACTCCTCAGTTCGCCCCCACCACTATCGGCGGTGGCGGAACTGGGTTCGAGGACGAGCCGCCGCTTCTCGAAGAACTCGGCATCAACACAAAACAAATCTACCAAAAGACTGTCTCAATCCTCAATCCATTCCGGGTAAAACCCGATCTCCACGAGGACGCTGATCTATCCGGCCCGTTTTTGTTCTTTATGGCTTTCGGATTATTCCAATTGCTAGCTGGGAAGCTGCATTTTGGAATCATATTAGGGTGGGTTACAGTGGCGTCATTGTTTCTTTACGTGGTTTTCAATATGCTCGCCGGGCGAAACGGGAATCTGGATTTGTATAGATGTCTCAGCCTGATTGGATATTGTATGCTGCCTATTGTGATATTATCGGCGATTTCTCTGTTCGTGCCTCAGGGTGGGATGGTAATTATGATGACTTCTGGGGTTTTTGTTATATGGTCGACTAGGGTTTGCACTAGGCTGCTGGTGGAGCTGGCTTCTTATGGAAACGAGCATCGGGGATTGATTGCGTACGCCTGTTTCTTGATTTACGCGCTATTTTCTCTGCTGGTGATGTTTTAAGGTGCTGAATTGAATTGTAAATAGTGTTCATTTTTACTTATAAATTAATTTTTGTTACTGTTTGGTTAATATTAAGGAATAGGATATTTTTGGATGCTTTTAAATGAACCCCTTTTTTTCACATAAAGAGGGTAGAGAGGGGAATAGAATAATGAAATGTTGAATATGTAGTATTAAAGACGCCGCTTTTTGTTGGAAAATTTTACGTATTGTTGCATTTTGGTAGTTTTTGTTCTGACTGCTGAAACTTTAGTTCCAAATGAACTGATTTTTTAGTTGTTAGTTATTTGGTGAGTATGCGCGGTAATGGGTAGTCGACTTGTGCACTGCTCTTTGCTTGTGGGACTTAATGATAAAAAAATGATGGATTTCACTTCGTACTTAAATCCTTTTTGTTGCCTCAAGTATTGTATGTTTTAGGTCTATCCTTAGAAAGCTGTATAATTCATTGATGATTAATGTGATGATTATCAGTGTTAGCAAAAGAAGAAAGGAAAAGCAAGTAGCTTTGCTCTCTCTCTTTCTTTATCTTTCTCTCTCGTATGCATGCTTTTAGTCGGAATACTTGAGAAGCACATCCTTTTCACATGCAATGTGAATACAGACATAAAGCTACGTGGTCATATCACTGTTTGTACGTCCTAAGATGAAAATGTGAAATTTTGTGGTCAGATTAGATATTTTAGCTGTTTTTGTGCTTGGATGCATGTATTGGTGCGCCACTGGCCCTCACTATGTACAGGGCCCAAAAAGAATATCACACCTTATGAAAATGGTTGCCTAGTATCAGTCTGCTGCTTTATATCTTGTTGAAAATAGTCAACAATTTTAAGTGCTGAACATTGAGTTGATGAATAAGATCCTGAGAACTCGTAAATTGCTGATGCTCAACCTTTGTTTGTTCAATTTTTTATGGGGTCTTCATGTTTCTCCGTTTTCGTATTCACCAAGTATTGGACTGTCTCTATTTGTATTTGCCAAAGCAGCTGTCAGTTGTCCAACTGTTTTGATAATTGGATGAGGTTATTATAATTCTTTGTTTTGAATAGTTACTATTCTCTTGTGCTGGGAAATGCTATTTGTTTTGGCATGTGTTGGGATATCATTTTGCTTACCCTCCAACTCTCCTCCTTTGGAAATGAAGAATTTTGGGATCGTGGCTAAGGGATGAATATATTTTGGGGACTAGATGCCTGACAAGGAGAAGAAAATAATTGACCAAATCTCTGCTTTTCATGCTCTTTTCCTGTTTACTATTCTGTATGTATATTGCTTCATACTTGATTGTAAAGAATTGTTGTCAGAAGTGTCAGAATAAAGAGTGAATAATTCCCAGTTGCTTTTGTAGAATTTCTTTTTTTTGAGACTGCAAATCTTTTTATCAAAAGTTTGCTTTTATGGTTCAACCCTAATTCATACCAGATTTTTGAGGTTTCAACCTTCTGCCAGTTCTGTATAGCTTGTGTATAAAATTTATTGTCTATATATTACAAGAATAGTATCAGTAACAGATCTGCAAGAGTTCAATAGCTATCAATGCATGAACATGATGGCCTGGTCCAAGTTGACTCTGGTGAATGGATTTTACTTTCTTTTGGTTCATGATTTGAGTGCCAGACTAGTGACTTATTTATGCCGTCTTCGAAAGTTTTGGGGTTGCATGACATTTATCTCACGCTGTTTGTGTTAATTCTCTGATTCCTTTTTTCCCCCCTGCTTTGACATGTGTGCAAAATGTGTTGTGTTGCATCAATTCTAGATGGGTTTGGTTAGTCTCTCATTTTATTTTATTCTTTGGTACTTGTTTCTTTTTTCTAAACATTTGGTACTTGCATCAGGGCAGAGGAACTTGATCTTTTCCTCCAAGTCTAAAAACTGTTTACTGGATTTATTCACCTTATTCTTACCTGGAATAACATTTATGATGGAGTTTTGTGCTGAGTTTGGGTGAATCGTGGATGCAACTGGAAAAGTTACCTACCATTTAGCTGGCTTGGACTGTATTATATGCATATGCAAGCCAGTAGTCAGTTCGATTTGCTTTCTTTTTAATTTTTTTAAACGTCCCTTTTTTTATTTCTTTTTTGATTTTTCATTACGTGACTTGCGAGTTTGCTAATTTGAAAGAAACTTTGTAGCAAATCTCAGCATGCGGATACTTATGCATGCTCTTTCTTTGATAAAACACTGGTTATGGTTTCTGCAGGTGATCTCTGATTCGCTTGGATTATATAAGAGCTGTCTCTTTGGTCAACGACTTCACTCCAAATGATGATTCTGTCTGCTTTACATAATTTTTTTTTGACAGTGAAGCAATCAATGGAGCACGGGAGAAACCACAGATGCTTGATTTTGACTACTATGGAAGGGTTTGTGCCATATATACCATCAAAATCGAGAGAATCAATTAGCAAAAGAGCAGTTCAAGTGGTCTTTCTGCAACATTGCAAGATTCGATTGAGAATTCGGCTTAACAGTCATCAACTGTGAACTATTGACTGATTATCATATTCAGCAGTCCAGTAACTGTAATATTGATAGTTATCTTCACCGTAGTCTTAATCTCTGATTGACTTTGACATATCGTCATGAATACTGTAGGTGCACAAATTTTGAGCAAAGTCTCAAAAGTATATGCGGTATCTGCGATCTAATCTGAAGTCCTTGCATGTTTATTGGCTTTTCATTGGCAATTCAGGAAGGTTTTACGCACATATCTGGATTTTGACTGTCTGTCTGTTGTTAGTTCAGTGTCTTAGCAATTCTGATATTATACTTTATCAACTAGTTAATATTTTTGAGAAAATTAGGTTTAAATCTTCCATTTTATCTTTCTGTGAAGTGGCTAAAGTTGATTGTGGCGTAGAACGGTCAGCTCATAATCCAGCTGTATATGTAATTTTATACATTTAATGATATGTGCTTTCAAAAAAAAAAAAAAAAAAAAAAAAAAAACAAAGTAGATTATTACGAGATTACGTGTGGAGAATCCAAAAAAAGCAGTATTTTTTCTTTTACGAGACTACCCGACCGGTACTCATGATTTTTGACTATCTAATTTTTGTAGTAGTAAAAATTAGTAAAGCCCAAAATTGTTTTCTATACCTTTTTAGCCTTGTCAAAACGATACGAGAGGGAAAAACAGAGAAAATATAGACTTCTACCTCCTTAGGCAAGAACAACGTTTTAGGCAGATTTGCCAGTCGTTTTCACCCAAAAGGCTAAAAGCTGATTGAAGATTGGGACTCGTTTGGTCCCAGTATCAGTTCACCGGTTCAGTACGGTACCAACTGCCGATTTACACTCCACCTGATTAGATAGCATTTCGGTGGGTCTGAATATTCCTCACGTTCCTCCAAACACTCATCTGTCGCGCTGGCCCACTGACGACCGGAGGCCGCCCTTCTTATATAGTCTTCCCCCTCTCTCTCTCTCGCTCTCATTTCACCTGAAAGCAGTACCCTTTTTTGTGTTTACTCACAATGGCGGGAACCATCCAAACCCTGATCCTCAAATCTCCGGCCATCACAACTCCCCATGACCGTCGTCGGCATCGTCCATCCCCGATTGCTTACTTCTCATTCTTCGGCAGCCGCAGTTTAAGTAGCGGTTGCAACTCATTTGATGTTCACCGGAGACACTTCCCCGTCTCAAGCAAATCCATCAGAGCCAGTAATCTCTCCCATCAGGTTTACTTTCCTCTATTTTTTGTTTTTTAATTTTTTTTGGTAATACCCACTTTTTTCTTTACTTTTTATTAAAAAAGAAGGAGAAGAAGAAGAAGAACGATAAAGAAATGGAATTTGTTTCAGGGGGATGGTGTTAAAGAGCAACTTGCACAAGTGAAAGCTGACAATTGGACAAAATCAGTAAGGGAATTCGTGTCGGATAATTTTCTTCCATTAGGTAAGTAAGTTTAAAAAACGATTTTACAAGCTTTGTTAGCATTTAGCTTTGCCTGGTATTAGTAATGGTACTGCTTATGAGGCTCCCACAATCCTCCGATTCCCTGAATGAAAAAGGAATGTTTTTAGGGGGTGTTTGTTTTAGGGAATCAAGGAGGAGAATGGGTATCAATAGTAATGACATCTATTGATGTTTGGAAAACAACTATCACTATTTTTCATTGGAAATGAAAGTGATTAATTGGTGTGTCTGTGATTCTCTCCAAAATACTACTCTGTCAAACTCATTAACCTTTTTGGGAAGAATGATACTCATTCCATTACTAAACCAAACATGTTGGAAGAATCATCAAAACCCATATTCATAGTTGAGTTAATAATATTCATAATGATAATGAATGAGAAATCTGAACTAAACGTCTCCTTAATCTTATTGATATTTTGCAAATAAGTGATGCTCTTTTATTTGGGTGATGAAATTATTCAATGTTTGATTGCATTGTTATACTTAGTTCAGCAATTATTGTTTTGGAAAATCTGTGACTTATTTGATTGCGGGACAAATTTCTGAAGCTGATTTGTTTGTTCTTTTTGTTGCAGCTCTCGTCAGTGGAGTAGCATTAGGACTTGCAAATCCTACCCCTGGTTGTATTGCTGATAGATTCTATCTATCAAAGTTTAGCAGTTTTGGTATATTTGTAATATCGGGTAAGTTTCTGCTTCTCTATTACTTCGTATTTTCTTTTTCACTATGAATGTGAACCTGAGCAGGATTAGAAGCCTGGTACAGCCTAGTGGTGTTGAATGCTCTGCCAGTGCCAATGGGCTATTGCCATTTGTTATTACTCTTTAAAACTGTGAAATATTTGTTTCTTTATGCTTATCCATAACAGGATTGACATTGCGTTCTGATGAAATTGGTGCCGCTGCTGAAGCTTGGCAAGTTGGACTATTTGGGCTAGTATGACCTTGAATACTTATGAGCTTATTGTTTTTGTAGGTTCATTTCTCTTGAATAATTAAATTTGTTTTTAATCTTTTATTGTCGGACTAGATGGTAACTTCCCAAAATGGAAAAGAAAAAAATTCATCATATGCAGAGGATTTTGGAACTCTTATATTTATCTTTTCTTTTGCTGCTTCTCGGCTAGTAAGATTTGTACATTAGTACTTATTGATGCAATTTATTCATCTTGTTATGGCACAATTTGAGAGTTCATTTGGCATACAACATGCTTTCAACAGTTGTTATTCTAATATCTTGACAAGGGATTGAACTCTGGTTTTTATCAATGCAGGTTTCAATTTTGTTTTTGACTCCATTATTTTCAAAGATTATATTACTATTTAAGCTCCAACCACAGGAATTCATTACAGGTTTGATGAATTGCCTTGCTCTTAGGATTCTGTTTTCCTTCCAAAGTAATCTTATCTTTAAATTCTTTTTTTTTTTTTTTGGGGGGGGGGGGGGGGGTTGGGGTGTATGGATTTGAATATTCTTCTTTGGTTATCCTTCTTTTCTTATCTTACACGTTGACATTCATGTCCTAAATCCTTAGTCATATCTGGCAAACGGAAGTGAAATTTCTTGGTCTTTGTAATAAAAGAAATAATGCTGTGCTTCAATTGTTTTTCTTTTCCCTTTTTTTTTTTGGTTGGTAGCATTTCTACCTAGTAATTTATATCTTTTATGGGCATGCTAAAAGCATCTTAACTAAACTCCTGTTCTGGTTTACTGTTTGTGTTGTTCATTTGGTAAACTTTAGCAATTATTGTTGTTTCTGTAGGGCTGGCTATATTTAGCTGTATGCCGACGACATTATCAAGTGGAATAGCACTGACTCGGGTATGTTGAATGTCATTAGTTTTTCTTGCAGTCTGCTCTTCTACCTATTAGACAGTAATATGTTGACCAAAACAAAGACAGGAAGAGAAAAAGAAAAAGATGTTTGCAAGTCTGACTCCAGGCGTACATTGCTATAATGCAGCTAGCTGGTGGGAATTCCGCCCTTGCTCTTGCAATGACAGTGTTATCGAATCTGTTAGGAATTATGATTGTAAGTTTTGTAGGATCCTGAAATAATTTTCTTTCTATTTAAAGAATAGCATCATCTCATTTTTTTTTTCTGGTATTGCACTGAATCTTGAGATACTTTCTAACATTCATTATGATATTTAGCTGTATTCTGCCTTTTGAAGTATATTTTGACTCGATAAATCATGATTCATTACCTATCTAGCTCTGCACCTTATCTACTTCGATGTTTTTTCTTCCTGTCTGGTATTCTTGTTATGATTTCTTGTGGCTTAGCTGTGTTCTATACTTATGTTTCATCAGCTTAACGTGTGTGACTTAGTGTGTATATGTATACCAGATTCCTTTTTCCATCTCAAAATTCATAGCTTCCGGAGTTGGTGTATCTGTTCCAACTGAGCAGTTGTTCAGAAGTTTGTTTCTCACTCTTCTTGTTCCTCTCATCCTAGGAAAGGTAAATCTCTAGATACTGCAAAGCATGCACTCATATATAAACAACAGATTCGCATGGTTGTGGCATCATTTTTGCAGAAGTATATTTTTCTTCAATTTTGGGATTGGTTTTCTTATTTCTCTACAGGAGTTGAACATGGGTCTTATTTTGGAATATTAGCATAATTACTTGTTTGTTTTATCCACTGGAACTGATTATTTTTTGATTTAAGGTTGAACATGAGAGAGTTCAATATGGTGAAGGATTCTTTATCAATCTTATTGCTAAAAATTGTGTTACGAAGTTGATTTTGTATTGTGCTAATGAGATTCTGTTGTGTATTGAATCACTTAGGTTTCAAGCCTTCCCAAAACTTATTTCCCTCTTAGGAGAATTAACATGTGAGAATATAGGTTATTTGTTTTTGTTGTGGGGCTTCTTTAAGAAGAGTTTTTTTATTTTTATTTTTATTTTATTTTTTGGTGGGGGTGAGGGAGGATAATTTTTGTTTTTTTACACAAATTTTCAAGCCAGTGGGTTTGCTTGTGGGTGAGATTTATTTTTCTCTTCTTTATTCCTTCGGGTATGGCTTTCCATATTTGTTCAAATATTGGGTTAGTATTAATATCTTCAGCATATAAATGGCATTACAATGCTTCAGCATTGACTCTTTGCTTTCCCCGTTTTAATAGTTTATAGTGTAGGTTCTGCACGGGAAATTCTTTGTGTGAGTGTATGATCTTAGTGATGCATGTATCCCTTTGCGTTTAAATCTTTTCAGGAATAATTTACTGCCTTTTCTCATTCAACAGGCGCTTCGAGAGTCATCCAAAAGTGAGTATTCTTGTCAACCTTCTTGAATACTTGAAAGTGGGGAAAAGGGGTGGAGGGAGTGGTGATTCAGTCAAACATGAAATAAATCTTTGACCTCGGCAAGCATGTTATCTTTAAGTGATAAATAAATTGTTCCCTGGGTTATGGTGAAACTTCAAGAGTTTTGAGATTATCAGACTTTTGTCACTGGATATTGGTACAGGATTTCCTTGAATGCCTGTGCTGTAAACTTGTGATATAAATGTAAGAAGGGTAAAGTTTCAAAGGTGTTATCACAAGGCATTTGGTGCCCTTGATCTTTTTTGTATGGCAACATGGTTACTTCCTGATGTATGGCACACCAATTACTGTAGTTAAAAAAATTAGTTTCATTTGAGATGTAACATTGTCAACACTCTCTGGAGTTTCCGGATATTTATTTTAAACAAAGGATGAGCCAGACTTCCACCAAGACCCACCTCAATAAAAATTGTTCCTTGGTCTGGTTTTTAAGTTGGACAAATTGCAATATGGCAATCTATATGAATGTTGATAAATATCAGTATGTCTTGCTGTAGTGTGGCACAATGTATCTCCAAGCAGTTAGCAATGCCTGTCAGCTGTTAGCTTCTGTCTAATGCAGGAACTGTGATATTAAAATATGACACTGCACACTATCAAAATTTGTCCATTTGAATTTGATGGAAACATCATGTTTGTGCCAATATACTGCTTGTGGCTGCCTTGCAATTTTCTCAGAACCTTCCCAATGTTGTGTAACATGATTGTAGAATTGAAAGTTACATATGGAATGGTTTTTGTTTAAGCAACTGGGGAAGGTTTAGATTTGTTGATTGTGCATGTACACAGTATCACACACGTAGGAAAACTTGTTTTTTCCATAAAAATGAAAATTAAACTCTTAATAAGCTTGTAAGTTTGTGGTGTCTTTTACATTTAATAATACATGTAATGTAAATTATCCTGTACTGAGAGATGACACAATTAGTACATCTATTTCATTAAGCTAGGCTTTTAGCCCAATTGTTTTCAGCAGGCAGATTTTGAGTTTATCTTATGACCTAAAGATAAAGTGGATTAGACTGGTCTCAAACATTAATGTACTTTCATATGCACTATACTTTGCACAAACTCCACTTGACAGATATCCTGGAATTTGTGCCTCCTCATCTATAGAAATAAATTCCATGCCATAACACCAAAGTTATCATTTAATAGCTATTTTGCCTTTTGTAAATCAAAAAATTTTGTTTGTCCTATTTGGGAGCTGAAATTTGGGGAACAGCTTGTGAAGATAAATATGCTTCATGTGCATACTGTATTCATCTGTTATTCTAGTTTTCTTTTTTAATGCTGCAGGTGTGGCAAAATATGCTGATCAAAATCGTGAACTTTTGTCAGTGACGAGTGCAGTTTTTCTCAGTCTAGTAAGACCTGAATCTTAAATTTTTTTTTTAATGATTTGTTTCTAGAACTTTCTTTAACTGAATATACCGCTTGTATTAGCAAGTGCTAGTGTATAAAAAGTATTAACGTACAATCCTTTCCATCTCGGAACATATTCTATTGCTTGTTTGCATGCTTGTTTGGGTTGAATACTACTTGAGCCTTGAGTTATTGGTCAAGATCAAGTTTGTTAGATTATTAAATATCATTGCTATTCAAGATAAATGAGTTGAGTCCAGCTTGTAAACAGCTTAACTTGTTTGCCGTTGTTGCAATAAAGAAGGAAATAAGGGGTCCTTTGAAGGCATTAAATATTAATTACTATGTCAAGCATATCGTTTTCTAGTAAATTCTTTTCCTGTCAAAAGAATATCTACTCTTAACAAATTGTCTTTTTCTTTTTTGCTAATTTGAATTTCGTGGTCCAGATATCACAGATACATTGCATGTTTTTTTAGCTTTTGGTCAACATTTATGATGCTTTTTAATGATTTTTTTTTTTGCTGATACATGCTTTCTGCCTTTCAATCTTTGCTGATATATATGGAGTGACTTGTACCAGAATATTTTATGGTATTTTACTATGTTGTTCTGAATATCACTGTATGTCTGCAAAATTCAAGCTTTTCATTTTGTATTAATCATTTAGGCTCCTGACTGACTTCCCCAATGGTTTTTAAATTAAGATGTGGATATTGTTAAGGCATTGTTCATAAGTAAATGTGTTAACTGCATGATGCATCCAGCTTTAATGGATTTTCTTTCTGCGAAGTAAACGGGCATTGTCTCTAATATTTGCACTTAGTTCAGGTCCCTTGGATACAAGTTAGCAGATCAAGGTCAATGCTCTTAATGGTCAAACCAGCAATATTTCTTCTGGCTGTTTGGATGGGAGTGTATGATATTCTTCCTGTATTTTTCTTTCATTGGCTTTTCTTCATATGTTGGTGTTGATAGTTGATTTCTTATAGATTGGTTAATGTTGGAGGTTGCAACAAAGTTCGACACATTGGCTATAAATTTGTGATTTTCTAAAGATTAACTTAGCTTGGTCTACATAAGGTTATCTCGATCTATTACGTTAAACCAGAGAAATTGCACATGGATAAATATTTCGAAGATCTCTCTCTCTCTCTCAGAGTGCATTTTAGATACAAATGTATCATATAATCGATCTATTATGTTAAACCAGAGAAATTGCAGATGGATAAATATTTTGAAGATCTCTCTCTCTCTCTCTCTCTCTCTCTCATCTCTCACACACACACACACACACACACACTCTCTCAGAGAGTGCATTTTAGATACAAATGTAGCACATTTATTTACTTCTTTGGTTTGTTCTAGCAGTTTCAGATTCCGTTAATTTCATTTGGTTTGTTAATTGGACAGACAGACTTTGAACAAATATCGCTTCTTCTCTACCGTTTAAGTTGAGCTTTCAGTCAACAATTTTTCAGCATTCCCTACTTGATAATACATGCTCGTCAATTCGTAATTAGATTAAAATTGAAACTGCTTGAAGTGAGGTGATTCAGTATAAAATCTCAATAATTGTCTAATTATATTTATGATACTGTGGCTCAATTTAATACTGGCCTTGCCTCTAGTCTAAATTATGTCAATGAAATGAAATTCTAGCCGAGAAGATTGGATTCAAGAACTCTATATGTAAAGGAACACGTTGCTCACTGGGTTTTGATTATGCGTTACCTATTGAGGTGACTGGACCTCTATTTTGTAGGCTTCTGCATGTTCTCCTGTTAGTGTTTAATGGTCTTGCGATTCATGTGCTCTCGACAATTTCTGGTGGTAGCAAATCAGCTTTCGCAAAGAAAGAAAATGCCACTGCTCTTCTACTCATTGCAAGCCAGGTGACATTCTTGACTTATGATGCACATTAACTCTTAGGTCAAGACATTATACTAGAAGAGCTACAGATGTCAAATTGAATTAGAAGTTATAATCCTTATGGGGTAGCTAGACAAGTGTTACCTAGAACTGTGGACACAATGTACATATTTTCAGAACAGTTTCTTATGTTGATCGAGTCAAAAGCTGTTGCATGCTTTTGCAGAAAACTTTGCCGGTGATGGTAGCTGTTGTAGAGCAGCTACGGGGTGCTTTTGGCGTATCTGGCTTGCTGGTTCTGCCCTGCGTTGCTGCTCATTTGAACCAGGTCATAAACATTTGGCTCTTTTATGTGCGTATAGGTATGCGTTTATTTTTTGTGCCTTATATCATCTGACATGAAAATTTTCCCATATATAGATTGTTTTGGACTCCTTTTTAGTGAGCTTCTGGCTTCAAAAAGAGCAAGCACTTGAGGCTTCCAAGGCTGCCTGAGAATGTAAACAAAACCAAATTTCTTGATGCATGGTATAATTGGCAACTTTCTAGCTGCTGACTGCAAACTAGCACACGGAAATTGTGAAGGCTGCGTAGAAAGGGCCCTGATTTTGTGTTTATGCAAGAAATTCTTCCATTCTCTTCCGGGCGTTGCATCCTGTTTTGTGGTGAAATATGGGCACAACCTTTCCTCTGGATGGTCTTTAATTTGTCAGTGCAGGAATCTATTCAGTAACTAAAGCTGACCATAGTAACAGTAACAATCATGTTCCATTTTCCACATGTTCCTTCCTTTCCTTGTGTAACATCTCCACGCATCCATGTTGCAATACAACGGTGAATTGATAATAGCTTTCGTTTTCGGAATTGTATTTTGGGCTGTGAAGTAACGGTTGGAAGCATCGCTCTTTTTTAGCATAGTTATCGGGTAATACAATTCCCCTAACATCACATCAAATAATATGATGTTGCAAAAGCAACAAAAATCACTACAGCAATACAGCAACAACTTCAACCAATCCAACTTGGTTGAGTTAGTCACTATAAAGTCTTTAAAGGTTAAGTACGGTGAAAAGTTAGAGGTTCAAATCTTGCTTCTCATCAAAACATCTAAATGGGTGCATAATGTATTCGTTTGGTACGATTGTAGTTCAGTCTACATTGGTTTTCTCGGGTCTCAGTTGGGCATCTTTTCCTTTAGTGTAAGTTAGAAGTAAGATAGTATACTGTTGACTATTGACAAAAAAAAAATAAAAATAAAAAAAATACAACAACAACTTTGTCCCAGTCAAACGTAACAGTTTCAAGTAATATTGGTCGTTAACAAACGGTAGAAAGAAAAAATCAGAAGAATAGGATTCTAATTTCCATTGACATAAAATTTGTGTCCCTCAAACTTGCCATTTTCCAAGCTTTACTGTTATGGTATCACAAAATTGATCTGGCCGAAGTATCATTAGTCTTGTTAAGGTTTCAAGGTCCGTGCTTCTTGTTTGTCCCGACTGCCCAACTACGTATTTTGTTGGAAGGTCAAACCAACTCCAATTATAATAGTGTTGACAAATCGAAGGAGGAATAATTGTGAGGTGAGCTCACAATAATTAATGTTTTTATAATAACACAAGCATTTGACAATGGAGAGAGATCCAGCCGCTGATGGACATAGGAATAATACTCAGTAACTTTTTATATCAAAAAGCAAAATCGTAAAATTCACGGTTATACAGTTAATAATAGTATTAGAAATATTGTGCCTACTGCCTACGCAATATTTAGGTAAATCAGATAGGGAAGAGCAGCTTTGAAAGAATGTGTCTCCTTACAAGATGTTATAATGCCGGGCTTTTCCACGATCACAGTTATGATCATCATCATTATTGTTGTTGTTATTATTGTTATTATTATCATATGTCATTGTTGTTATTCTTCTTCTTATTATTATATGGCATAAAGATCATGCATATTTAAAATAATCCGGTTGTGAACACAGTTCAGTTTAAAATTTACACATGGTGAACAAACAATTACAGATATATCATTAGTTATACCTAATCCATTTTAATCATTTCCTTTACGTATAGTTCATTATCTGAAGACCCGTAATCACTTCTCCATTTCATTTGTTGTTGAAAGAAAGTTCATTGTTTCAGCGACACGAACCATACTGGCTTCTCCAATTTGTGTCAGGTTCTTTCTCTACGCAATATTCATGCATGCAACGGTTGAATTTTTTTATATGGATTTGTTTGAGCATAGATGGATTCAAAATTTCCATTTTACGTTAATGTTTATATTGATGTTTATGAAAAAATAGCAGATTAGCATGTGTATTATATATTTACAAATTTGATTCTAGGAGGAAAACTCTTTGAAGGTGACGTGGAGAATAAGAATAAATCGTCATAAATATTAAAACTTGACGAGCAATTTTCTTTTTCTTTTAGTTTGTGAGCTAAGTTTTGGTATTTGATTTCATGCCAATCATGTTTTATACACTTGCGTATTCGAATTCGCAGTCACACAAAAGAGGCTATGAATTTCTTTTTAGGTTGATAACATAGTATGACTGCTGGTCTCGCAAGAAATTTTTTTAGCTTGTCAAACTTCTATGCAGCGATCCATGATAATCAACTCCGCTATTGTTATTTTTGTTTCCAGTGATGATTAATACTGTCATACTAGTGTTGTTTATCGGGGTTCTAGCATGGGTATTCCATGGCATCCGCCCTCCACCTCCTCGCATCTCTGGCTCCCGAGGTGGTCCACCGATCACAGGACCAAGAATTAAACCTAGGGATGGAAGATATCTGGCTTATAAGGAGCATGGCGTTCCAAAAGAATGGGCCAAGCACAAGGTTGTCTTAGTTCACGGCTTTGCCTCTAGCAGGCATGAAGCTGCAATAGCAACAGCGGTGTTTATACGACTTCTTAACTATTTTGTACTATATTTCTGCCTGATGAAGAGGTTTTCAACTGATTTCTTGCTGTTTATAATCCTCAGGAGGCGGTTCAAGAACTTGGAGTATACTTCGTATCTTTTGATAGACCAGGTTATGGAGAAAGTGATCCTGATCCAAAGCGATCTTATCGAAGTATGGCGTTAGATATACAGGAGCTTGCCGACCAATTGGAACTTGGATCCAAATTTTATGTTATTGGGTTCTCCATGGGTGGAGTGGTTTGGGGTTGCCTCAACTACACATCTCACCGGTATGATCCATGGTCCAAAGTCACGGTATCGGTCATGATCATGGTTCAAAGACTCGGCCGAGTCGGAGATGACTCGACTGAGTCGTTATCGGAATGGAGGTCTTCGGTCCGATACCGCTCTGATTCTACTCGGAGAGGGTAAACTCGCCGAGAATTCGCCAGAACTCGGTTGACTCAGATTCAATTATCTCTGAGTTGAAGAAAATCGACTGAGTTGCAGCCGAGTCTTTCGAGTCAACCCAGCCAAACCGGAAAAACAACACCTCCCCTCTCAACCTCCAACAAGCCACTACCAAAAACCCACCACCGCCACCATTATCCACTTCTTTCTTCACCCAAATAACCAAAAAATCCACCCAGCTACCAAAATCACCAGCATATCAGCCCTCTCCACGGCCATTAACCACACCAAATCACAGCCACCACTATACAAACCACCAAATCAGAGTCACAAGATGGCGGGGGGACCGTTTCTGCAGATGGAGGCGGCGGGTGGAGAGTGATAGTGGGTGGTGGGCGGCAGATCAAAGAGAGAGGAAGAAGATGGTGGATCAGAGAGAGGAAAGAGATGGATGGGCAGTTGTGGCGGTTGCGGTGGCGGTGGCTGAGGAAGGGAGAGACAGAGAGAAAAGGGCGGTTGTAGGGTGGTGGGCAAGGGGGATAGAGAGATTGAGAAGAGTGGGGGGTGGATTGGGGAGTAGAGAGGAGGGGGAGAGAAAGAAGACAGATGGGTTGGGAAATAGCACGAGAGGGGTAAGGGAATTAGAGAAAAGAAAAGAAAAAAGAAATTAATTAAGAAAAGAAATAGGAAATTAGTTTAGGTTGGGAAATAAGAAATAAAAAATAAAAAAATTAATATTTTTTCTAAAAACGAATTTACAAAAGACTTTTAGTCATATAATATAGGCATGGATCATAAAATGTCTTCTGACATTTTATTTTCAATTCCCCTAAGACTAAGAGACAATTATAACGCATGGACATGCCATGAAAAAATTAAGTCTTCTTATTACTCTTCCATTTACTTCTACAATTATTATTTTTAAAATTAAATTTTATGTTATTTTGATTTTGTTTGTGATAGCATTGTGTTGCATGCTTAAAAGATATATACTCATTTTTATATCGGTAAAAATAGTATATTTTAAAGATTTTCTTTATTAATTTTTTTAGTTTTTTTTGTTTAGCATAATTTTTTTTTTATATTTTGAATGATTATTTATAATTTTTAAAATAAAACTTATTTTAAAATATGTGTCTCGCTGAGATCGCGACCAATATGCCGAATCCGATGTGGAACGACACGAACCGCAACCGCGACTTTAAACCATGGTCGTGACCCCCGGTCACCTTTCCATATTAATTTTCAGTGCATCACAATTGTTATCCGGCGAACAAATTAGACGAAAATTACGAAAATCGATATTCTTGCGTGTAGATTAATTTTAATGAAATAATGATTACAAAATAAGGCTTTTTAACCCGTAAGAAGAGTCTCATGGGTCAAATCCCGAGGGGCTGTCCGAATTCTAGTTAACTCGGTTTCGGCTAAGTCTTTGAACCGCTGTTAGACTTGGACCTTAGTCTAAGTTAGCCTAGCAAAATTATCTCTCTCTTAATTTCTCGGTGAATGAATTATGGTGTTTTTGACGTCTTGATGCTAATAGGTTGGAGCTGCATTGATCTCTCCGGTGATCAATTACTGGTGGCCTGGCTTCCCATCAAACTTATCTACAGAAGCATACTATCAACAGTTCCCACAGGACTAATGGGCTCTTCGGGTTGTCCACTACGCCCCATGGCTCGTCTATTGGTGGAACACACAAAAGTTGTTTCCTTCGTCCAGTGCCATAGCTGGAAGTCCCCAGTTGTTGTCGCGCCAGGATTTAGAAATTATGTCCAAACTTGGGAATGGACCATCTCAAAGGGTACTTCACACTTAACAATTCACTTCTTATTACGACTAGGAATGGATGCTGATGCTCATTCATGCTATCGAATGTTCATTTTATAGATCTGGAGGTTATTAGTTTGTTCTGTTTTGCAGGAATATGTAACCCAACAAGGGGAATTCGAGTCCTTCCATCGCGAGTTGATGATTGGATTTGGCAAGTGTGAATTTGATCCTATGGAACTTAAGAACCCTTTTGCTGATGGTAAAGGCTCAGTTCACTTGTGGCATGGCGTTGAAGATGCCATTGTGCCTGTTACATTGCAACGTAACATTGCTGAAAAGCTTCCATAGGTTCATTACCACGAGATACCGGATGCTGGACATTTGTTTTCATTTGCTGATGGCATGAAAGAAGCTATCCTGAAAGAACTTTTGACGGTGGAGAAATGACATCATTGTGGACATCCATATTCCAGGACAATACAAATGTGTTGTACGAGATTGCACCCAAATCAAACCGAGGCACTCCTGAAAGAAATAAATGAATTCAAAAGATCTTGGTCAAATTCAAGAAGGTCTTTCCTATCCATTCGTCGTAAAATATTTCTAGATCCTAATATATCCAACGTCACATGGCGGCCAAAAAGCATAAACTCGAAAACACAATATGATTCAGGTTGAACTGAAAGCAGGGTGATGTTTCAGAGAATTGTATTTCGTCTATGAATGGTTGAAGGGAACGTGCTTTCTCTGGCATATCTATTACATCAAGTATGAAATTTAGATGTCTAAAATTTGATTAATTGTACAAGAGTGTGAAGCTAAGTTTTCACTTGTTTGTCGTCCAAAACAAATCTTTCCTAGACTCGAGTCAGGCTAAGTATACTTTAATTTCGACAATAACCAAATTAGAGTAAAGAGATATAAAGAACATGAAGGGATAAAAACTGTAGCCTCCAATTGAATTCATGGCTTTGATTGTGAGCAATTTCTGTTGTGACATCGTCCATGAGTTCTCACATAGATTGTGGGCCACATCTATGTGAGAAGGTCATTGTGGACCTCCACCACAGACCATCAACAAAGCCCATCCAATTTTCCAGCCCAATTCGAAATTGTTGATCCCTTAATATTTATGGGCTAACACGAGTGACTGTCAAAAGTCAGAAGAGTAATTTCATTGACGTATGAATCAAAACATTACAGTTGGGCAACTGCCCATCAGGTGAATGTCAGGTTTCCTGAACCCAACTAGGGAAACTTGTCTCCCATAATATTGGTTTTGAAAGGTTACAAGCAAATCTTGCTAATTTACCAGCTAATACGTTAGCCTTTACTTCCACAAAGTTAAAAGAACAAAAAGGAAACAGAACACATATGTCCAAGATATTTTCAATGATTGCTCCACACTGTGCGTCC
>JAMWEH010001698.1:0-44633 GCA_024721245.1 Mitragyna speciosa | reverse complement strand
AATCAAGCATGTGACAATCATGCGCCTACAACTTTGATGTTGATGGAGAGTTTCAGGAAGTTTGAATTCTTATTTTCAAACTCAACTATCTCAACATTCGGGTTTCGTTTTGCATACATGATAAGCATTGGAAAGCTCATTTAGAGTACTATAAGAATATATAATGAAACAGATTCAATTATGCTCACACAATCTATAGAAATCCTCTGAATACAGCTTGACAACACATATGTAATTCTAAGAATTCTCAACAACCAATAAGAACTAAGTGATGAAATCTTGTAGATGTATTCTACTCCATATGAGGAACATATCCCTCAAATTTCATATCTCCAAATTAGTGTGCCAAAAAGAAAGACAATGAAAGCTCAAGGTCTAAGCTTTAGCCCAAAAAAAGGCAAAACTAGAATTTTAACAATATTTACTTTCATATACTAATTCACAAGATTAATTGATCAAGAAAAATAAATTGCCTTAGAGCAAAATTGATTTTCAAATAATTCTTACATAAGAAACAACAAGTCCATATATATAATGTCCAGATCTACTCAAGAACATGAAAGAATCATAATATAGCTCTGATATGAATGTAGGTTAGACATAAAAAAAGAGTAATCGTTAACAGCGAAAGCAACAAATCAAAGGATTCTTTTACGATATTCTTGACTCACAGGATGTTGAAGTTACAAGAATTCAACTTGAATCCACCACTTTAAGTGTAATTGCGCAATAGACAAAGAGGGATGGTAACTTCTTGAGAAGCCTAGCTCTCTTTCCTCACTGTAAGACTAATCACTCTAGTGTTATTTCTTTTTCTTTTTTTGGTTTTGTTTTCGTTGCTGTTGTTGTTAGCTACATATTGTACATAACGTATCCATTTAATTCATAGGATGATACAGGATTGGATTACTAATCATATGTCATCTAGTGTTTGGTTGTATGTTAAGCATGAGATTACACATCCTATTTAACAGAATTAATCCCTTGTACACTGAATAAAATAATCCTATGCGGGTTGGTGGTATTAGTCATCTTGGGATGACTTTTGGATGGTATGATAAAATTATTGATTAATTTGCCCCTACGACCTACACGCGTACTACCACTGCCACTTCTACCACCACAACCACCAAATTGCATTACCATCAATACCATTACTACCATGACCATCAACCGCAACTACCATATCACTACCGCCTCTAAGTGTCAACCACCATCAATGCCAAGCAACATCACTACCACTACCATCTACTACTGTATAATGCAACCATCAAGCTCCACCATTACCACTGCCAAGTAACACAACCACGACCATCCATCACGACCATTTGCCACCTTGTACCAGTATTACCAAATAAAAAGTTATTGATAATTTTGGGTATTTTAGTTAGTGAAAGTAAAATTCAATTCCCAACAAAAAATACAATGACATTATTTTTAATATATCCCATCAAATTTAGTATCAACCATATACTAGAAAATTGGGATTATTAATCCGAAGATAACTTATCCCAGTGTTCATAATCTAAGGACAAGTCATCCTATCTTATTCCGTTCGTAAACCTAATTGATCCTTATAGATTCTGGAGGATGAGGTGGTTGAGGAGAGAGGGAGAGTCGGTTAACTATAAGTGGTTAAAATTTATTTGGATAAAGTTCAAATTAAACTCAGAGTTATCTAGATAAAGATAAGTCAACTTCTTATCCTGATAAATTTAACTCAAACATAGAGTTATCTGGATAAAGATCAAATTCAAACTCTTATCAAGATAAGGCAATAAAAATTAGATTCCCTTTTGAAAGTTGGTTATCATCATGGACGGATAACCATATGCCAACACTTCATGATTCTGTGCTCATCATAGACTTGAATTCCCCAATGCCTTAGCAAATAGAAATGAATACGGAAAGTTTCACTAAAAAGAAATTAAGATTCAACCATATGATATATCTATTGCCAAAAATAAAAATTTGATCGCCATTTTAATTGGGGAGCAAAAATAAGCTCGTAACAAAGTATTCGACAAAGCGTCATCGCTGAATGCTTTTTCATCCGCAATTTAGCTGATGGCTAAAGATTCTCTTAAAAATGATGAAAAACCATTTAAATCCTTAATTTTTTTAGTAAAGGGACAAAATTCTAGTATCCAGTTGTTGAAAATCTTAAGTGACCATTAAACAATTTAGTCAATAAAATGAAATGATATAGCAATAAAAAATGTAACGCTCATTATTAATCTTTTGGGGATGACCAAATTTTTAGTCTTTAAAGATAATAAAAATTTGTTCGCAATTGTTTACTTAGTAATCAAAATTTGTAATTGGTTGCTAAAATAGAAAGCATTCACCAACCAACATACGGAAGTCAATGTTTGTTGGCCAAGCATCCATTCCAAACAGATAGCTAATCTAATTTAACTAGTATATATAAAAAGGAATAGAGGCAAACTCTTGCCTCCTCCTTTTGCCACGCGTCAAACTGGTGATGTTTTTATTTTCCCTCTAAGTGGGCTGAATTGCTCAACGTTTGTGTTTGGGCTTTTGGCTGCTGGTAAGATGTCAGGCTTTATAAAAGTTTTATTAGCCGATGAAATATCTTTCTCTATTTGGGCTTCTTTCAATCAGTTTCTTGGCTGATCGGGCTTTTATATACTGCTAGGAGCACAGACTTGCAAGCCCTCGTTTCAACTGGCCTGTCTACTTTTTGTGGTGTGGGCGAAATGCTTTTCTGAACCTATGGGCTTTGGGAAGCTAATGACCTGTATAGAACTTTAGCATCAGCCTTTCTTTTTAAGCCTTTCTTTGAACTGCTAATTGAGGCCCATATTTGAATGCATTTGGATTCCCTAAACTCATTTCTTTCGCTGCATTGTTGGAATTATTATAGAGGGTCAATCTTTGTGGGGTCCAATATCAATTGGGTCAGACTGCACTTCCTTTTTCCATGCGCAGAGAGGGGAACTAGGCCCACCATTTTAATACAAGTGGATGAATATGAATTCTCTAAATTGATTAATAAGCTTGCTGTAATTGATTTAAATCAAGATAAAAGCAGAAGCCAATCATGGATTTTGCTTCAAAATTTATTATAAACATTCCTATTTCGGTTAGAGATTGTATTTGACATCAGCATTCAATTCCAATTGAATGCAACATTATGAGACTTGGCCCAAGGCCTGCCTCTGCCACTCCTCAAAAAAAATCTTAAGCAACTAAAAGTTATAAGAAGATAACAGAGAGTTGGCGGTCACCTAACATGGTGGAAATTAATGTTAGCTTTTCGGCGGGCCCCCCCGGGGGGGGGGGGGGGGGGGACGGGGGGGATTTATAGTCAGCTCATGCCCAATTAACTGAAATCACCAAAAAATTATCTTCTGATTGAAACATGGAGAAAACATCCAAGCTCACAAACCTGTGCATCTTTTCCAGTGGATGGCTGCCACTTACATTTCTACTCATCATCACAACTCTCCAAAGTGGTAATTGTACTATCAGCACTGGGAGTAGCTCCACCTGGGAGTACTACTGGGGCAATTCCACCACCAGCGCCACCACCACAAGCAGCAGCATAGCTGATGACCAAGAATTCCTAGTGCAATCTCAATTTGGCAATCCTGTTGCTCCTGCTAAAGGCCGGAATACTATCAGCTACAATGGATTGAAGAACAAGCAAATTTGCACGGCAGCACTATACGCCAATTGCATCGTACCACTTGGTAATGGTGCATACCGAGTCTGCGACTTCAAGAGTCGATGCAAACGGGTTGTTCCATGACGATCTGGATCAATGCGCGACTCTGCCCGTCCCCATCTGCCGGAATTTGATCGCTCTTTTTAACTTGTTATGTTAGCATAATTACTTTTATGGAACTATGATCTTGTAATTTTCCAATGCACGGTTATATTGATTTGTTTGAATAATGTTAAATTATCCTTGTTATAAACAAGGGGAATATTTCATTCTTGGCAACGCATTCCAAAATGGCTTCATTCTGGAGAAACTAACTATGCTTTATATATTGCATTTACAAACATGAGAATATAAATTACTATTTCCCAGAGAGGAGAGGATAGCTAGAGAGCAATTTGGGATTTGTATGTGCTTATCAAGGGCAGTTTCACATTTTTTTTTTTTTTAACTTTTTCTTCTTTTGTTTTACTAAAAGAGTTGGGAAGATTTTTTCGGGATCAAGAATGCAAAAATGAAGTCTAGTTAGCTAACAAAAACTATTTGTCAACACATGGTTAAGGCGGCAACACATAGATAAAAATCTCTTAAGTACAAAACTGTCCGACATAGATCGCCAACAAAACTAATTCTTCAATTTCAAATAAGCATTGAAAAATTTCCAAATGCCTCAATCAATTAAATATTATGCAATAACTAACGTAGCTTATAGTAGTTACATTTGATGATCTTGAAATTGTGTTACATTTGGGGTCTGTTTGGTTAGACTGAGAATATTTTCAGAAATATTTTTTTGGTGCCAAACATCGGAAAGCATTTTCCTGTGTAAAATATGTTTTAATTTTTCTCCTTCTGATTGAAAACAACTTATGTATTTAATGAGTGTAAGTTTTTTTCAGAAGAGTGACATAAACTTTAAATACCAAGTTTTCTAATTTCACTTACTAAACTACTTTTTATTTTTAATTCTTATCAACTCATTTTTTTCTTCATCTTGAGTTCTGCAGTAATATAGTTATGGTTATACACACTTTACTATTATATTACCTTATAGATTGATTGCAAACAAAACAATCTTTAATTAACTTTAATTTTATGTCAAACATTTATTGCAAGTGGTATTAGTCTTCTAAATTCATATTAACAATATTTAAAATAAAACACTAAAAAAACTCTATTTCAAAAGATTTTTCACATTGTCATCCAAGTATCGAAAAATAGTTAGGAAAATAACTTTTTCCATGTAAAATATTATTCTAGGAAAAAATTTCATAAGGAAATTCACATCCAACCAAATAGACACTGGAAATCAAACTTTTAATCCTAATATATTCATTCAACAACCAGATGAATAATCTTAAATAGTTTACTTAGGACATTATTCTTCAGATTCGTAGATAAATATCTTTATTATTCCAAAGTGCATAAAAAATCATTCAAGCCACTTGTGCTCTTGCATCAACAATCTGCTCCAACAGAAAAATATATCTTTACAATTCACAAACTCAGATTCAGAAACTCATCGAATCATACTTGGAAAAATTGTCAAAATTAACTAACTAAGTTGTTGACCCTGCTTACAATCACCGGATTCCTCATTAATACTTAGAGCTGGTAAATTTACACCAAATTTCTTAGTCAAAATATCTTTCATGCAGTCAATCACCTATTCTTGCCTACTTTTTTTTTTTTTTCCTGCAAGCTTTTCATTGCAGAACAAACCAAATTGCACGGCAGCACTGTACGCCAATTGCATTGTACCACTTGGTAATGGTGCATACCGAGTCTGCGACTTCAAGAGTCGGTGCAAACGGGTTGTTCCATGACGATCCGGATCAATGCGTGACTCTGCCCCTCCCCATCTGCTGGAATTTGATCACTCTTTTTAAGTTTTAACTTGTCATGTCAGCATAATTACTTTTATGGAACTATTATATTGTTATAAACATGTGAGTATTTCATTCTTGGCAACTCATTCCAAATTGGCTTCATTCTGGAGAAACTAACTTTGCTCTATATATTGCATTTACAAACATGAGAAAAACAATTACTATTACCCAGAGAGAAGAGAATAGCTTGAGAGCAATTTGTGATTTGGAGTTTCACAATTTATTATTATTATTTTTTAACTTTTTCTCCTTTTGTTATACTGAAAGAGTTGGGAAGAATTTTTTGGGGATAAGAATGCAATAGTGAAGTTTAGTTAGCCAACAAAAACTATTTGTCAACACATGGTTAAGACAGGAATAAATAGAGGATCGAGCAGTTAGAACTCTACGACTCCACTCTTGAGTTCAGGGATTCAAATCTCACCAACCATTTCCCCTCATCAAAATTTAATAGTATAGGTTGATTAAGGAAAAAAAATATATATATGGTTAAGGCGGCAAGACATAGATAAAAATCTCTTAAATATAAAACTATCCGACGGAGATCGCCAACAAAACTACTTCTTCAATTTCAAATAACACAATGCATTGATAAATTTCCAACTGCCTCAATCCATTAAATATTACGCAATAACTAACGTAGCTTATAGTGGTTACATTTGATAGATCTTGAAAATGTGTTACATTTGGGCTTGTTTGGTTGGATTGAAAATATTTTCAAAAAAATTTTTTTTATACCAAATACCGGAAAGCATTTTCCTGTGTACAATATGTTTCAAACTTTCAACCTCTGGCTGAAAACAACTTACGTACTTAATGGGTGTAAGTTTTTTTTTGGACAGTTCAAGAGTGACATAAACTATAAATACCTAGTTTTCTAATTTCAATTACTAAACTAATTTTTATCTTTAATTCTTATCAACTCATTTTTTCTTCATCTTAAGTCCCATAGTAATATAATTATAGTTGTACACACTTCACTATTATTTTATCTTATAGATTGATTGTTAACAAAACAATCTTTAATTAACTTTAAGTTTTTGTCAAATATTTATTGCAAGTTGTATTAGTCTTCTAAATTCATATTAACAATACTGAAAATAAAAAAAATTAAAAAACTTTATTTCAAAAGATTTTTCACATTGTCATCCAAACACCGGAAAATTATAGGAAAAATGACTTTTTCCATGTAAAATATTATTCTAGAAAAAAATTTCATAAGGAATTTTACATCCAACGAAACAGACACTGGAAATGAAACTTTTAATCCTAATATGTTCATTCAACCACCCGACGAATAATCTTTAATGGTTTACTTAGTACATTATTCTTCAGATTCATCAATAAATATCCCTATTATTCCAAAGTGCATGAAAAATCTTTCAAGCCACTAGTGCTCTGGCATCAACAATCTGCTCCAACAGAAAAATAAATCGTTACAATTCACAAACTCAGATTCAGAAATACATCGAATCATACTTGGAAAAAATGCCAAAATTAACTAAGTTGTTGACCCTACTTACCATCACCAGATTTCCCATTAATATTTAGAGCTGGTAAATTTACACCAAATTTCTTATTCAAAATATCTTTCATGCAGTCAATCACCTTTTCTTGCCTACTTTTTTCTTTTTCTTTTTGTTTCTGCAAGCTTTACATCTGTTTCCCATTAGTTTGCGTGAGTTCATCTTACAATTGCTTTTGTAGGTGGCGTGGTTGTTGAAGATGATCTTCTACTTGTACTGGGCTTTAGACCACGACCCTTGCCACATTTATACCCTGAAACTATCCGAAGATATTTTCCACAAATTGTTACCACATTCATGCAAATTGCATTCTCAATTGCTTGTTTGAAGTCTAATATCATCTCGTGTGAAGTGAAAGATAATAAAAAAAAGTTAATTTATTTCCATAACAATTAAAGCTGCTAATGTGTAAAAATAGCATAAAAAATAACTAAGGTGGTGTTTGGTTTAGGGGAATCAAGGAGGGGAATGGATATAAGTAGTAATGACACTCACTGTTGATGCTTGGAAAACAACTATAATTATCATTCAATCGGAATGAAAGAAATTAATTAGAGTCTCTATGATTCTCTCCAAAATATTACTCTATCAAATTTATTAACTCTTTGGGAGGAATGATACCCATTTCATTATTAAACCAAACATGTTAGGGGAAATCGTAAAAATCCATATTCATAGTAGGGTTAATGATATCTATAGTGATCGTGATTGAGGAATGTAAACCAAACAGTTCTTAAAATATATATCTTCCTATCCCTTATCCACCCAATTTCCATCATTGTCAATAAACTCAGCTTTGAACACGTTAATATCTCCACATCCCCAAATTATCGCAATTGACATATGTTAGATTAATAAATAAAAGAGAGACAAAAATTATGTTTTCACAAGGTAATAGATGTAACCTTTCGTGCAGAGTGAAATAGTGCCATTTTGTTTTTTAAGAATGGTTAATTTAGTCCGATTTTCAGACACCGTCTTTGAGTTCATCTACATGAATATAACAAAGTGAATAAAGTGTCTTAGCATTTAATACAAGAAAGTCAAACATTATTTATCTAGAAAGCTTCTGAATCAAAATGGTCACAAAACCATTTCCAATCTTTTGGACACTTCCCCCCCCCCCCCCCCCCCCCCCCGCCCCCAAAAAAAAAAAAAAAAAGGGAACTTATAAGGCATCTCTCAACCTTTCTGCTTTGATGAAAGTACAAGAAAAAGTCAACTGAAAAAATTAAAAACATCACGGAGATCAGTTATTCACAATCGATCAAAGGCAAATTTACAAAATTTTCAAAGACAGGATCTACTTTGATGAAAGTTCATAGAAATCAACAACTATTAATTTTATCAATGGAAACATTTTGCACAACTCCAAGTAGTTATTCCATCTTATTGTGATCCAATAATATTTTGGCAACTGACCACGAATTTTCAGACTCAATCAGCAATGGTAACTACTACAGAAGCCATAATATATTTCCATAATTCTCAACCAATACTCCCTTTTCGTAGATGCATAGATAGAGCAGCACACAAAACTATAACCTTGCGGAATTTTTTTTGATACAAAGAAAAGAAAGAAGAAAATTTTCATTTTACAATACTTGCCCGATTGATAGTAGCACTTGCAGATTATCCCTTTCTCAATAACTTTTAACTAGCAAAATCATTCCCTTCTCAAGTAAGCATGTAGTGAGAATCCAAATTTCTAGTGATTATTTCTTTGCTCCGGATCTTATTTACAATCTATGCTTGCCTCTGATATTCATATTTTTACACAAAATAAAGCCTCACATGGATAGGTATCATAATTTTTGGCGAAGTCCCTCACACCGAGGTGGGGTGCCAGCCCTACTTTATTAAATACTGAAAAAAAATAAAGGAGGTGGGGGCATATATCTGACTTCCAATACATGAAGGAGTACTACTGTTGGAATGTATGCCCTAAAACAATTATTATGTTTAATACATTCCTTATTATGTTTTGTATTTTAATAACTTCTAGTTTATCTATTAAATACTAGATTTAACTGATAAAGTCCTTAGAATATTTACTAATGTGATGGTAGTCACAAGATTTGATGACTATGAGATATCAATCACATTTATAGTAATATTCTTAAAGTTCCTAGTCATAGTATTAATGAGATAGGATATCATTAGTATGGAAAGACTAGTACACAGTTAGTCTCTACTTAATGTAAGTAGTGTTGTTCTCATCAACCATGGTATAGAGATACCTAGGCTAATGTGTAGATGACTTTGTAATGAACAAATTCATTGGAGTGATCCGCTTAGAGATCCCATTAGGATATCTATCTAAGTGCCAATGGTTGTATCTCTAGTGAAAAATTATGTAAATGATCCTACAACTTGAGATCACCATGGTATCTTGAGTGTGAATCACTACATTTTGACTCTATTGCTTGTTACTCACCGAGAGTGACTTAAAGAATAGGGATTGGATGTAGTGTGAAGCACAGAAAGATAATGAGTAATCAAGATAGGATTCACCACTCCGATAGTAGGAGTTGATATCGGATGGCCACTAGTGGGAAGTTAACCTTAAAAGTCTGACTATATTAGATTAATTGAAGAATGTCTTCAAGTTAACCTAATCTAGGGTTAACTCTGGAAACTAGTAAATTTAATTAGTCATTAGGGAATTGGCACTCATTCCTTATTCCCTGACTAGTTGGATATTAGTGGTGAAAGGATAATAATTACATGGTAATTTTTCATGGAAAGGTTAAGTCAAAATTTCCTTGACTAATTTTGAATACTTGGGTGGTCATGATGTGCTGCTAGACACCGCTCATGATCTATAATTATGAATTAATTAATTATTATAATTAATGATAAAATAAAGTTGTTTATTTTATTTAATTCTTTTGGGAATTATAAGTCATAATTATTACCAATGTTTTTGGAATCCTATTGGATCACACGCATTAGAGATTTAATTCTGGATTAAAACTATGTGTATCCAAGTAAAGACTTGAAAATAAAGTATTTGATACTTTCGGGTTTAATTGCAAAGAAAAATAAATTTCAGGACTATCTGATACTTTCGGAGTTTAATTGCAAAGAAAAATAAATTCACAGGATTATCTGAGCAGATAGAAGAAAATTGTTATCTCCTATCTGTCAGATAACTAAAAGATAGAATTTGTTACGATATGTTTTCGTTTGATTTTGAATCAAACGATTAGAGACCTATCTCTCTATCATTCTCTCTCTATCTTATCTCTATATTTATATATACAACTAACTCCTAGAATAAAGAGAGGCATCGATTAGTCGTAAGATACAGAGAAAAAGTGTGTGTCAGTGTGTACGACATACAAAGAGAGAAAACAAACAAAGAAAAGTAAAGGAAAGACTAGCAACTTTCATTACTTTCACACATAGATCGTGGTGACGATCCAGGATTTTCTCACAGTGGATTTCAATAGAGGCAGGACGTCTGGATTACTCAAGGGATCTTGCATATTTTCCTATCAATCAGAGAAACATCACACGGATTAAGGTAATCCAATTATTTCTTTTTTCTTGAATCATACGTAAAACCTAAGGTGATCCTTGGATGGTTTTGGGGAAATTTTTTAATTTTTTTGCTGCATTATTCCCAAAAATCCTAACAACTACTCCCTTAAATTAGCTAATCTAATATATGGCATGTTATTACTATCAAGATTAACTAATGATTTAACGCGAAGTGGGAGATGCTCAAAGAAACGAAAAGTATTATCATTTTGAATGGTGATACACTGTCGATTATCATTCTAGCTTGAAGTCAACTCCTTTATCAACCTATGCATCTCTCCTGAGGATCTTATTTGGGAACAATGGTAGCAGCAGCTAAAAACTTAGTCAGTAACCGACAAGCAATGTTGTAAATTCTTCATGATCATCTAGCAACAGCATAACAAAGAATGACATTCTTTGCTGTGCAGCACAGGAGTGAAAGGAAGCTAGCTATAAGAAACTTGGTTTATCTAAAGCTGCAACCATATAGATAGAAATCAGTAGACAGGACAACTCAAGCTCTCTACAAAATTTTATAGACCGTATCCGAGTATTGCTATCAACGGATAGATAGGATAGATAGCATTAGATAACTCTTTCGTTTGTTAGTATCTAGTTTGTTATTTGTTACAGTGTTTGTTAGTATTTGTTTGTTATAGTTTGCTTTCCAACTCTTGTATATAAAGAGCTGTTGTATCTTGTACTAGTTAATTCCTAATGATCATTCATTCTTGAGCTCTTACTTATTTCTGAACTTGGTATCAGAGCACATTATGGCCTAACTCAATCCTCTTCTTCAACCCCAAATACCAAGTACATCAACTATCCCAACTCCTTCTCTACCAAATATGGTTTCTGCTTCTTTATCTTCAACTCCAACCCATGTTAATCAAACTTTCTCAATTAAACTCAACTCCAAAAATTATATTCCCATGGAAACTTCAGTTCACACCATTGCTAAACTTTTACAATCTTCATGGTATTCTCGATGGAACTGAACCAGCCCCACCAAAAGAAATTATCAACTCTTCAAATCAATTTCAATTACCTTGTTCCTCTCATAAAAGTACTCCCAATAAATGTGCTTCTTGTTGCTTAGGCAAATTGCATAGACTTCCTTTGTCCTTGACACATCATAGAAGTTCTAGCCCTCTAGAATTAATTCACTCTGATGTCTGGGGTCCTGCACCTCTTTGTTCTTCTTCTGGACATAAATATTTTGTTATCTTCATTGATGACCACTCTTTGTTTACTTGGTTATTTCCTATGAAATGTAAGAGTGAAGTTTATCATATTTTTCGTCAATTCCAAACCATGGTTGAAAAACAATTTAATTGTTCAATTAAGCAATTTCAATCAGACTGGGGTGGAGAATTTCGACCATTACATAAATATTTCAAGAAAATGGTATTGTTCATCGAATTATGTGTCCTCATACCCATGAACAAAATGGCACTTGCTGAGAGGAAAATTAGAAATATTGTTGACATTGGTCTTGCCTTACTAGGACATTGTGGGGCACCTTTTAAATATTGGCAATTTGCCTTTGAAACAGCAATTTTTCTAATTAATAGGATGCCTACAACTTCTTTATTGAATAAGATTCCATATCAAGTCCTTTATAATAAACCACCAGATTATCTTTTCTTAAGAGTTTTTGGCTGTGCAATTTATCCATTTGCTTAGACCATACAATCAAAATAAATTTTCCTTTCAGTTCCAAACAGTGTGTTTTCATGGGTTATTCTCCATTTCATCTTGGTTATCGATGTCTTGACAAGGATACAGGAAAAATCTATTATGCTAGACACGTAGAGTTTGATGAATCCTTGTTTCCTTTTTCACAAGTTTCAGGTACCAAGTTCTCGTCTACTCCAACTGTCCAAGACCAACATGCCTCCTCTCCTTGGCTTCAAATAACACGTGAATGTCCTGATCTCAAGGTTTCGCCAACGTCATCTTCTACTCCATTAGGTAATCTTCCTCTTTCGAATTCATCTTCATCTCATTCTTTATCTCCAATAACCGAACAGCCACAACAACTTGATCCAATCCTAACAATTCCTGCCTCAACGTACACACTCTATGAATCTCAGACCTTCCACCATGCAAAAACGCGTTATTCTACCACAACTTCCTAGCAATTATTAGCCATACCACCCGAACCTAATTCTTTTACACAAGCCAACAAAGATCCTAATTGGAGGAAAGCTATGGAGTTAGAATTTGAAGCCCTTCACCGAAACCAAACTTGGGACCTTGTACCATGACCTACTACTAGTAACATTGTTGGCAATAGGTGCGTTTATAAAGTTAAAAGGAAAGCAGATGGCACTGTAGAAAGATTAAAGGCACGGTTGGTTACTAAGGGTTACACTCAGGAGTATGGCCTAGATTTCACTGATACCTTTAGCCCAGTTGTTAAACCAATGACTGTCAGGTCAGTACTTACCGTTGCTATTTCAAAAGGACTGGCATCTTAGACAACTTGATGTTAGCAATGCTTTTCTACATGGTAATTTGAAAGAGACTATTTATATGGTTCAACCTCAGGGATTCATTGATAAGCAACATCCAGATTATGTTTGCAAATTGAATAAATCCCTCTATGGTCTTAAACAGGCTCCTCGGGCATGGTTTCAACGCTTGACTACTTTTCTTGTTCAGCTTGGATTTGTTGGATCACATGCTGATTCGTCATTATTTATTTATGACAAAGATGATTTGCACTGCTTTTTGTTAGTATATGTTGATGATGTAGTGATTACAGGAAGTGATAGTGCCTTTGTTGATTCAATTATTGCGAAGCTATCTACTGAATTTTCATTACGAGATTTGGGCACTCTACATCATTTTCTTGGCATAGAAGTTTTACCACATGCAACGGGACTTCTTTTGTCCCAAAAGTCCTATATTTCGAGTATCTTGTACAAGATGGGAATGCAGACTTGTAAACCTTCTGCTACTCCCATGGCAACTGGTGTCTCTCTTTCCAAATCTCAAGGAATGATTTTGAATTCTGAAGATATTACCAAATATAGGCAAGTTTGTGGTAGTTTGCAATATGTAACCATCACTAGACCGGACATCTCATTTGCAGTTAACAAATTGTGCCAGTTCATGCATCAACCGACAACTACACATTTTCAAGCACTCAAACGACTCTTGCGGTACTTACAAGGTACAATTTCTAAGAGTTTTTTACTTAGCAGATGTCCACTTGATCAATTGATTGCCTTCAGTGATGCCGATTGGGCTGGGTGTCCTGATGATCGCCGCTCAACAGGAGGGTTTTTGATTTTTCTTGGCCATAATTTACTTGCTTGGAAATCTAGTAAACAAAAAACTGTTGCCCGGTCTTCTACTGAATCTGAATTTAAAGCAGTAGCAGATGTTTGTGTTGAGATTAAATGGTTAGCTAAGCTTCTTGGTGAGTTGGGTGTCAAATTGCTCAAGCCTCCTCATATTTGGTGTGACAATGTGGGAGCGGTTTTTCTCTCTTCTAATCCTGTCTTTCATGCTAGAACTCGACATGTGGAGATAGATTTTCATTTTGTACGTGACTTGGTTGCCAACAAGGAAGTCACAGTTGGTATTGTTTCTTCAGCAGATCAACTAGCTGATATTCTAACTAAAGCACTGCCCAAACAACAATTTGCCAACTTCATTTCCAAGCTTCGGTTGCAGCATCTTCCACCTTCAGCTTGTGGGGGCGTATCAACGGATAGATAGGATAAGATAGCATTAGATAACTCTTTCGTTTGTTAGTATCTGTTTGTTATTTGTTACGTGTTTGTTAGTACTTGTTTGTTACAGTTTGTTTCCAACTCTTGTATATAAAGAGCTGTTGTATCTTGTACTTGTTAATTCTAATGACTCATTCATTCTTGAGCTCTCACTATTTCTGACTATTGCTAAGATTGGAGCTATGGCTTATAAACTACAGCTGCCAGCAGGATCAAGGAGTCACCCAGTCTTTCACGTGTCACAACTCAAGAAGAAGTTGAGAACCAATCAAAAAGTAATGCCAACTCTTCCTCAGACAGTTCCTGATGATCAGGTACTTGTTCAACCATAAGCTGTATCACGAGGAAAGTTGTAATAAGGAATCAACAACCAGTTTCTCAGGTACTAATTCGATGGCTGAGCCTTAGCCCTTAAGAATCTACGGGAAGACATGGCTTTCATCAAAGCACAATTTCTAGGATTTCAGACTGAGAACAAGTCATGTTTTGATGGGGGAATAATTGTCATGAACGCTAGTGACAGAAGCTGAGCCGGAAGCACTAGAAGTATGACTCGAAAAAGGAAGCTGAGCTGGAAAAGTGAGAAGAGGAAGCTTTATTGGAGGGAAATGCAGTCTTGAGAGGGGAGGAAAAGTTAGTTCTGTTAAAGATCCAGAAAACGTAGTTATTTAGGAATTTCAGTTATTTAGTTCACAAATTCCAATTAGTTAGGGAGGTAGCTTCAAAAAGATTAGTTGATTGAAATTTTATGTAATGTAGAGCTATCAATAACCAATAAAAGGCTTAACTTGGCATGAATAATGGATAACCAAATTCACTAATATTAATAAAATTTCTAACCTCCCCAATTTTTCTCTCTTTCAGTCTCTTTATCTTGTAATTCTCCCTTTATTCTCCAATATTATATAAATTTAATCTGACTTTTTTAAATTCCTATTCTATTACAAGAAGGGTTTTAGGGGAAAAGTATAACTAAACTGGGGGTTTACACATTCAAGGGGTTTACACATTCCTTAATAGACTAATAGGCAATTCAAGGTCTAAGTTCTTTGACATGGTCCAATAGTCCCTGATATCTTGAAGATGCATGACAAACTCTAGCACATAAGAACTTGAATGGAACAACCCCTGCGGCCCTTCTCAAGAATTTGAATGGATAAAGAACGCCAACTGAATACTTAGCTGCTAATTCAATGTACTTTCAGGGGATGCTTTTCTTTTGATATATCCTGTCACGCCCTGTACCCCGGGACATAACACCGCTGTACTTAGGCTAAGCTACGACACAATGCTCAAATGGTCAAAATAACTAAACAAATCATCCCAAAATCACATATAGGGAAAATCATCAATCTCAATTTTTATAAAAACCTAGTATTAAAATTGGAACTTCAATTTGCAAAACAAGAGATTAAAACCATATACTAATATATTCTAATAATACCAATAAGCTATCACTAACCAAGCTGTCATCATTTCAATCATATGCTATCTCAATTCTTGTTTCCAAAGTCATCCTTCTCTGCGTATAAAACAAAGGGGTAAGTGAAAACTTCATCCAATAAGTAGCGTATGTATCGCTTTATTAGTCTAAGCGTGTTACATATTCATATACATTATATAATTCAAATAATCATTCCTTAAATTGTAATACATATGGATAAATGTGGCCCCTACACCATTTTATATAGATACTAAAGAGAGAGCTCAAGTAATAAAGCACATTGACTCTAGATATCTAGTTGTTAACTACGACCCGGTTAACACGGTTCAATGCCAACTTTCATCTGGTTGGTCCAATTCAAAACAATATGCTACCTATCATCGGTTAGCATGGTCAAAGATCATATCACCTCCACCAAATTTAAGGAACTAGTCCCATCAATAATTACCTTACACAAGAGCTCAATCGTAAAACATTCATTCATTCACTTTAGACCACATTTACATATCCATCGCAAATCATTAATATATTCATACTCAAGCCACATTAACATATGCAAAGTAGTTTACAAAACATCATTGTGACAAATACAATTTCAAAAGTATAAAGGATACATGTACCACTTACCTCGGTCCAAGCTAGACCAATCAATCCAAATAGGAACGATCACCGTATTTTCCTAAAACACATAATTAAACACTTAATCATAAGCTAATTCTATCAAATAATCATTATTGAAGCTTAAATCTAGACTTAGGATGCAAAACGGAGTAAAATGGCCTAAAATGAAATGATCTGTGGGTGGAGAGGTTGGTGATCCGCGCCGGCGGATGGCAAGCACAAAGCTGAGCTACGAGTTACCTGCAGTTGGCCCTAGCCTGCCCAATCCAGCTCAACCCGCAGCTCGGCTCCCCCAACCTATGGCTCACCTGCGAAAACATGCTTTCTAAAATATTTCACACCCAAACTTTATCAAGCATAAACCAAACACTTAATACTACTTAAACATGCATCACCCAATTCACTTGAATCTCAAATATCCCAAGAACCAATATTGACATAAAAGACTAAAATCAAACTTAATTATAATCACTACCATTAACACATGGTCATTAAACCATAGAAATTCTAAATTGACATTTCACTCGTTCATTTCATCAAACAACTTGTGGACACCTAACCTAAACTCCAAACACTTTGTCAAAATAGCGCAGAAAACCATCATTAACTCCTGAATAAGCATCATTAGACATAAACCAACCACTAAACATCAATCACCTATGAATTCTCATATAAATTAGACGACCCATAACCATTCTAAGCATAAAACTTCATACAAACATAATTCGTATACAATATGGCCTTAATAAATCTTAAACCCATCAAATCATCCAACTATTGCTCATAATGACATTTTAACTATGAAAACCCACATGTATTAAGAGATCCACATCCATTCTCAAGCGTAATATCCACATATAAACATAACCCATAAGCATCATAATATGGTCAATCCAAATCTTCACTAATCATACTATAATTGCCTCATAATAATCATCATTAGGAAAAGATCCACATAAATTAGAGTAAAGTTCCAAGAGATTACCTTGAATGGTAGGAAGTTGGATTGAACTTCAAGTTGGCCCTTCTTTTAGAGAGTGACATAGAGAGAGAGAGAGAGAGAGAGAGGAAAATGAGAAAAGTGAAGGAAATGAAAAATAAATGGAAGAGACCCTAGTCTTCTTTTAGGCTAGCAATAATTTTTTTTCCAAATTACAATTAAGTCCCTCATAGTTTTGTAATTTACATCTTCTACCCAAAAGCCAAATGACAAAATAGCCCCCCAATGTCCTGGGTATTACATATCCCGTCAAGAGATGCTTTTCTTTTGATATATCCCGTGAAATCTAGTCTGGCACCAAGTCTTTAAAATTATGTCTAGAAATTCTTAATTTATCAGTGAGAACTAGCATCAAATTCAAATTAATTGTCATCTTGTTTACCATCCGAAAAATTGCAATAGTAATTGAGAAATCGATGGACGTTAACTGTAAAATTATATAATTATTTCTAACATTATGTGTACGTAGCATTTTGTCCTACTCATCAAATTCATATATTATCTCTTCTATTGCATTATTTGTTCAACCAAACTCCTAGATCTGAGCTCCACTAGATTGTTGAAGGACAACATACAAAAAGATCAGGGCAATTCTTTTGACTCTCTAGATATTTCGTACATGTCTCTTATTATTACGCAAATCAGGCTTATGTAAGATATCTTCCACGCAAACCATGCATTTCTCAATGCACTCTAAACTTTTGTTGTGGACTTAGATATCGGCTCTCCAAGCCTTTAAACCCCTGACTCCATCGTTAGAATCGTTGTTATCCGCGCGTACGGCTGCCAACTAACACGGAATAACGATATGTCATGCATCCACAAGCGTACTAAAGAAAATAGATGTGGTCTCTAATGTAAAGGAGCTTGCTTCAAGCTTAACCATAGCTAAAGTTAATATGGTTTACATAATAAATTTAGTATTATTTAAGAATTTTAAGCTATAACCAAAGAACAATCTTACGTTGGGATGAATGTGTTCATTATCCCAAATTTGTTGCAAGTTTGCTGGTGATCTTTGCACGAAATCATTCCAAAATTCTTATCTTGTTTCAAAAGGGATTTACAATTTGTTAGATCGATATGCATAATATATTTAGCTTAGAGAAATTGTTATACACTTTATAAGGGAATTAATTACTCAGACAAGATAAAACTGTTTAGTCGAAAATAGAAATAATATTGATATTGGAACAAAGTACCCAACGGATCTGTTTAATAAAGTGTTTGGAACTCATGCTAAAAAGTGTTTATAGTCAAAGTGGAAATATCGGACCCGAATCTTCAACATTGAATTGGAAAAACTTTTTACCTTCACATCTCAATACATTATTGCTTATTTTAGTTAGTCGCAAAAATTGAAATTAAATTTACTGAGTTCTATGTGGATCGATGGTAATACTTTTATGGATTTGACTCGTTCTTTGCTATCCAAATATTACGTGCAAATTGAATGACAAACATTTCCCACAAATTTGATTTTTAATTATACTATCTACTTATCAAAATAAAACGTAATGATCCTATCAAACATACTTTTGGTTATTGGTAATACATCTTTTAATAATTTTTACAAAAGAATATTGATTATGAAGCACGTGAGGTGTTAAAATAAAAGGTGCATATTTAAGACATATAATACATATTTAACTTGGTAAACATCGGAGTATCTATTTGCTTACTATGTATCCAGAAAGAAAAAAAAAGTTCGTATTCTTTATTGGTCCAAAGATTGTACTAATGAATAGGCTACGCACGACTCGTCATCTGGACTACACAGAACCTTTCGCCAAAAAAAAAAAAAAAGATAGTCATTAATCACGAAAAATCTATTGCTTAAAAATTAAAAACAAAAGCAAAAAAGAAAATGATCTATAAATCTACTTTTAACATTATAAACTCTTTTTTCAATCATATGAAATAACTAAAATACTCACGAGCTCAAACACTTCAAGTTCGTTAAGTCTAAGGAATAAAGACATTTTAGTCTTTTTACCTAATATAAAACAAAAATAAAAGGAGCTTGTGAACCTAAAACGGAGTTTATGAATTATTACCAAAGCAATAAAACCCAAAGAATAAGACGAACAATGATTAAAATGAAAACAACGTTTACAATTCGTACAACCTGTCCAAGCATAAATATGCCTACTTAGATGAAGCCTCACGACGAAATCAAACTAGAGAGATACATGCTCTCAAAAGTCTAACATTTTATCTGCTTTAACTGTAACAAACTTTTAGGAAAATCAATCTTGAAGTCGGGGAGTAGTTGACTGATGTGATGGTGGTGATCGGATGGGGAATTGGTATGTTTTAAAGCTTCCCTTATTGGCACTATTGCCACTAAAAGCATCTGCAGAAATCAGAGTAAACGATATGTAAAGGATGAAAATCACAAGAGAAATTATCCAAGGAAATTGTAGAATTTGAAACTTACTTTTTTGGTTGTTGCCTCAGGCAATTTTTCGGATGTTGCATGTAGGTTGGATGACATTAAAAGTAAGAAGAGAAAGAAAAGTGTGTTGAGAGCGTAGCCACCCATGGTTTGGAAGAGGCTATCTCCAAAGCCACGGTCCATTGAGGTTGGGGGGTGCGAATGTTGAATATATTTGTAATCATCTCTCTATAGGCTTAGTCCAACGCGGCAATTTATTTTTGAAAGAAGTTTGTGAGTAACAGAAGAATTTTTAACAAGAGGCGTGGCCAGCGGCTGACCAGATATACATTACTTTTTCACGGTACAACTATTTTTCCCATTCTGCGTTATCTTCATTCTAAAACCTGGAAAGTAAAGCATGATAAAAAATTATGAGTGATCCGGATTGAATTCTATTTTGTTGGGACTTGGGTTTGCAATATTTTATTGCAATCGTCAATAGGCCCACATCTAAGCTGCTTTAACTATGATGTGGGAATTCTGCCTTGGTCTTTGTGCATAAAACCTATCCTGCCGTCAGGAAATAGTTTTGGTCAATGTTTTCATAACCGAACGGGCCATGAACCGGATAAGGTTCGATTCAAGGTCCGATCAATCAGACCGACGGTTCAAGTTTTTTTTTTTTCACAATTGTATGAGAAAATTTTTAAAACTCATACTTGAAACTTAGAGACTCATACACATCATCACAAGTTTTTTCATAAATTTATTACAAATATAAATAATATTAATAAGCAAAATCCAAATGCTAATTAAAGTACATGCTTATTTCTCTTTCACATATTAAAGAGGTTCATAAAAAAAATACAATAAGTCTAACAACTGATTATATTATATTTATCATCAAATTTATAGCTGATGCTAAAGACAAATAATTTCAATGACAAAATTCCTTTATTGTCACCACAAGGTAACAGCACCTTTATGAATATCGCTATCTTGATAATTTCTTTAATTTAACCTTAAAAAGTAAAAAAGTTCAACAGAAAGATAGAAGTTTGATCATCAAACTCAAAAAAAAAAAAAAAAAAACAACTAACAAAATGAACAAACAAAGAAAACTTTACAAGAGAAAAGAATACAATACAATTAAATACCTAAAAATTTAATTGCTACTAATCATCACTTATAGTTAAAATATTAGAATTACCAATCATTATCTTCACCACTATCCAAAAGACGGCAACATTGAAATACTTTCAAAACAATACATTCCCCAATGTAGAGATTTCTAATTCGATGGTAATTCAGTACTAAAAATAAAAATAAAAGGGTAAAAATATTGAGGAGATTGAATATGCTTTGCTCTAGTTAACATTGGCAAAAATGAAAAAGAATACCGTCAAAAGCCTAGAATATTAGTTGTAAAAGATAGATATTTCATCACGTAAAAAATTAAAATGTCCATAATATTTAAGGAAAAAGTTGTACTTTTGGTTCCTAATATTTGGTTGTATGTAACTGGTCGCTTAATGCTCTGATTATAACAAATATTGTCACACCTCGTATCCGGCGTATAACACCCCCGCCGTATCATGGAGAATTAACCCCACAATACCAGGCTAGCGAAATCAGAGGACTTAAATGTAACAATCAATAACGAAGTCCTCCGAGATATCATCAATTTTCCATTAACATAAATAAAATCTCCCAAGTTCACCACCTGACAATTTAGGTTTCATTTTAAAAACATGCTATACAATAAAATTGGATTAAATTCTTATAGCACAATCTCACAATCTACAATCCATAAGCAAAGTATAATTTACATCAAAACCCATATAATACAAATCCTGAGTATTTACATTACATGACTGCCACCACAAATCTCGCAAAGCACATTGCTTCCTACTCTAACTACATACACTAGGCTCACCTTCAACAATCCAACCCAATGAGCCCAAAAGCCTATTCCCAAAACTTCACAAAAACCTGCAATAATTAATCAAAGAGGAGTGAGCTTCACATGCTCAGTGAGGAGCTATAATTATACTTTAGGGCATGAATTAGTTCATGACATTCACACAGATACATATATTAATCTTCATTCACTGAATAGCTCAATATTTACAAGTTAACCATCAACCTACTGGAATTCCAGCCCGGCTATTTATCCCGCCAGGTAGGCCATACTCATGTCCTAGCTATTTCTCCCGCTAGGTAGGCCATATATCATACATATCATATAGACTAGTCTTGGTAGAGTAATTAACATAGCAAATAAAGAGCCATTCCAAACAAATGAACAAATATCAAATACTTTCAATCAATCACATTCTTTTCGTAAGAACCATTCACGCGCACTTAAACTTCATTCATGCCAACTTGATATCCAAGTAGTTATTTAAAGTCAAGTATACATAAGAGTTATACTTTTTTTTTTGAAAAAGCTAAAGTATAAGGAAGTCCTCACCTCAACTTCTCCAAAACTATCACCAACCGATTGTTGAGTCAACTCAAATAGCTTGAGTTTCTAGCCTCCTCAAAATCACCTACAAAGTGTAATTGACTCACTTAAGAAAACCCAAATCATGAACCTAATATTAACTTAATAAAAGCATGCCTAATGATATGTCATGAAACAAGCGAAAACCCTTGAAAAATAGGGCTCAAATGGACCAAGAAAACTGTTTTAAAAGGAGTAATCTGGAGAGGAACCGTGGGTGGAGCCATGGGCTTCAAGCTCGCAGATCCTCCCTTGGCTGCCTGCGCAGGGTCCATTCATTTGAACATAACTTGGGCTATACTGATCAAAATGCTACAAAATTGGTACCTGTTGAAAACTAGATTCAATTTCCTACAATTCTTCAGAAGAAATCATTTTCAAATTCGAAGAGAATACCAGTCAAAATATGGCCAAAATTTAAACCAGTTGCAGACCATATGCTGATTTTCGAAATTCTCAGTCCAGCGAGATGCTGATTTTCAACTCAGCATATCTTTCAAAATATAGGTTGTATGAGAGTGATATTTACATGTGTAGAAGCTAGAATTCAAGAACTAAAACTCTTATGAAGGGCTCCAATTCATATCTGAATCATATCGAGGTTGAAATTGGCTTACAAATTAGGACCTCACCAACCCTGTTCTTTGCAGGTCTAGCTTTTCAGCCAGATTCCAAACGATTCTGGTATTTCTACATGACGAACCAGAACATAATTTTTATACCATGAAAAGGCCTTTGAATCTAGTTTCTAAAACAACAAACGGCATCCAATTTTGAGTTTTCTACACAAAGTTATGATCAGTTTCCTACAGCTGCGCAGAGGTGACTGTGCTGCGGGTTCTAGGTATGTTAAAGCTTTCTTGGTTCAAAAGCTCCTAGTTCCTAGTTCAATTCCACCTCCAAATCAGATTATATACCATCAATTAAGTTTTAGCTTTGCTAAATAACATATAGAATCAATCAAGAAGTTAAGAAAATTGGTGTTACCCTCAAGAGTCTTCAATCTTGGTTCAATTCCAGCTTGCTTTTTCTCCAGATTTTCTCTCCTTTCTCTTTCTCTCTTTGCACGACTTCAAGCTCATTTTTTCCTTTCATTTTTCAGTTGTTTTTATCTCATCTAATCAGAACATGAAGCTGGCTGCTCACAAGGTGCTTGCTTCACCCTACAAATTCCAAAAAGATGACACCTCCTACTTGCTTGCTGTCTTGTTTGACCAGCTAGCTTCTTGAGAAGATTTTTCTTCTTTTTTTTCATTTTAATTATTTTCCTTTGTGTAGTCCTCCTACTAGGGCTAATAAGCAGATTATATGGTGTTTAATTCACCAACTTGCTTCACAAATTGACCCCTAATTTTGTGACATCTTGTGCTACAATTTTTTTTTTTTTGTTTAAAAAGCTAACACAAACCTAGCTTCTATGCATGTCATGCAATTCAAGGAAATGAATCTAAAAGGGTCAAAGTTTAATTTTCTAAAGTACGGAATTGAACTTTGGGTATTTCATTCTCCCCTCCTTACAAAAAGTTTCGACCTCGAAACTTAACGTACCTCTTATCTCGAATAAATGTGGGTACTTGGTTCGCATATTTTCTTCTAGCTCCCATGTAGCTTCCTCGACTCCATGATTTGACCACAGAACCTTTACACAAGGAATGGATCTGTTTCTAAGCTTCTTTATCCTTTCGATCTAGAATTCTCACAGGTTTCTCCTCATAGGTCAAATCTTCTCTAATAGACAAAGGTTCATAATCCACCACATGGTGAGGATCCGGCACATATTTTCTCAGTTGAGAGACATGAAACACATTATGGATTCGGTCCAAAGATGGGGGTAATGCCAAACGATAAGCTAGATCTCCAATACGTTCTAACACCTCGAAAGGTCCTATATATCTCACATTCAATTTACCACCTTTACCAAATCTAATTACTCCTTTGAGAGGTGAAACTCTTAGATGCACTTTGTCACCGACTTGAAATTCCAGTGGTCTCCGCTTCGTATCAGCCCAACTCTTTTGACGATCTTGGGCGATTTTCAACTTTTCTCGAACTATGGCTATCTTATCTATTGTACTTTGAATAATTTCAGGTCCGATTAACTTCTTTTCACCAACTTCATCCCAGTACAAGGGTGACCGACATTTTCTTCCATATAGAGCTTCAAACGGGGCTATTCCAATGCTGCTGTGATAACTATTGTTATATGAGAACTCTACAAGCATTAGATGATCTTCCCAACTTCCTCCAAATTGCAAGTATGCAAGCTCGGAGTAAGTCTTCCAATGTTTGTATAGTGCGTTCAGATTGCCCGTCAGTCTGAGGATGATAAGCTGAACTCAATCGGATATCAGTGCCCAAAGCTTGCTGAAGACTTTCCCAAAACCTAGAAGTGAATCTTGGATCTCTATCAGAAATTATACTAACTGGTACTCCATGAAACCGAATGATTCGATCCAAGTAAAGTTTAGCCAAGGTATCTAGTGAAGTAGTCATACTGATCGGTATAAAATGGGATGTTTTTGTCAATCGATCTACCACAACCCAAATACCATCATTTCCCCGCCTAGTCTTTGGCAATCCTGAGACAAAATCCATGGTCACATGTTCCCATTTCCATTCAGGTATCTCTAAGGGTTTAAGTAATCCAGCGGGACGTTGATGTTCAGCTTTTACTTGTTGACAGATCAAACATCGTGCTACATATTCTGCTATTTCCCGCTTCATGCCTTGCCACCAGTAATACTGCTTCAAATCTCGATACATCTTTGTACTACCTGGATGAATGGAGAAGCTTGAATTATGGGCTTCATTAAGTATCTCATCTTTGAGTTGGGCATTATTTGGGACACACAAACGATTTCTCATCCACAAACTTCCATCCTCGTGCATATGAAATGCAGAATCTTCTTCGGACATTACTTTGTCTTTTATTTTCACGAACTCATCATCTTCAACTTGGGTAGCTTTAATCTTTTCCACCAAAGTTGGTTGGACTACTAGAACGGCTAACACATTTTTCGTAGATTCAACCACTTCTAAACGGAGATCTTTCATTTGTCTTACCAACATGGAGGACATCACTTTATTTGCCTTGCGGCTTAAGGCATCCGCAACAAGATTAGCCTTTCCTGGATGGTAGTTGATGGTGACATCATAATCCTTTAGCAACTCAAGCCATCTCCGTTGTCGCATGTTGAGTTCCTTTTGCGTGAATAGATACTTTAGAGTCTTGTGGTCTGTGAAGATTTCACATTTCTCTCCATACAAATAGTGCCTCCAAATTTTCAAAGCATACACCACTGCAGCTAATTCTAAGTCATGTGTGGGGTAGTTTTGTTCGTACGGCTTCAGTTGTCGTGACGCATAAGCAATGACTTTTCCATTTTGCATTAATACACATCCCAATCCATATTTAGAAGCATCACTGTAGATAGTAAAATTTCCCGACTCTGATGGTAATGTAAGAATTGGTGCTGACGTTAATCGTCCTTTGAGTTCCAAGAAGCTCTCTTCACATTTTGGTGACCACTCAAATTTTACTTTCTTGTGAGTTAACTGTGTCAATGGTAGTGCTATTTTCGAGAATCCTTCAACAAATTTCCTGTAATACCCTGCCAAACCTAAGAAGTTTCGAACTTCTGTAACATTGGTTGGTCTTGGCCAGTCAATAATTGCCTCCACTTTCTTTGGGTCTACGGTGACGCCCTCTTCTGATATCACATGCCCCAAAAATGTCACACTTCGAAGCCAAAACTCACATTTGCTGAGCTTGGCGTACAATCGTTCTCGTCTCAAAGTCTGTAACACTGTACAAAGATGATCTTCATGTTCTCGGTCACCAGAGGAATATACCAAAATATCATCAATGAACACAATTACAAATTTATCTAATTGCTCTTTGAAAACCCGATTCATCAAGTCCATGAAAGCAGCTGGGGCATTTGTGAGTCCAAATGGCATTACTAGAAATTCATAATGTCCATATCGAGTTCGAAATGCACTTTTTGGTACATCTTCCTCCTTGATTCTTAATTGGTGATAGCCTGACCGTAAATCTATCTTTGAGAAAACTTTAGCCCCCTTGAGTTGATCAAACAAGTCATCAATTCGGGGTAAGGGGTACTTATTCTTTATTGTGATTTTGTTGAGCTCACGATAATCAATGCATAGTCTTAATGAACCATCTTTCTTTTTCACAAATAACACAGGAGCTCCCCAAGGAGACACGCTCGGTCGAATAATTTTCTTATCTAACAAATCTTGAAGCTGAATTTTTAATTCTCTTAATTCAGCTGGAGCCATTCGATAAGGAGCTTTTGAGATCGGCTCTGCCCCGGGGTACCAAAACCATTTCAAAATCAATTTCTCTTTTCGGGGGTAATCCTGGAAGTTCATCAGGAAATACATCAGGAAATTCTTTCACGACAGGGATATTCTCTATCTTAATATCTTCATTTTTGACAGTATCAATTACATATGCCAAGTAGCTCTCACATCCCCTCTTGATAGCCTTCCAAGCTTTCATGGCAGACAAAAATAGGAGCTATCATCCCTTTCGACTTTTTACTCCCCTGAAATGTAAACTTAGGTACATTGGGTTCAAGAAAATCCACTTTCTTTGCCCGACAATCTATATAGGCATAGTTTTTTGCCAACCAATCCATTCCTAGGATCACATCGAAATCCAACAAGTCTAGCTGTACTAAATTAGCTCCATATTACCTTCCACTTGACTTTTACTCCCCTGAAATGTAAACTTAGGTACATTGGGTTCAAGAAAATCCACTTTCTTTGCCTAACAATCTACATAGGTATAGTTTCTTGCCAACTAATCCATTCCTAGGATCACATCAAAATCTAACAAGTCTAGTTGTACTAAATTAGCTCCATGTTCCCTTCTATCTAAATCAATCACACAGTCATTATACAATGGATCTGATTTCAATATAGTACCTTCGGGGGTTGATATACGGTATTCGTCGTTCAACCTTATTGGTTTTATAGACACCTTCTTAGAGAATTTTCTAGTTATGAATGAATGGCACGCACCACAATCAAATAGTGCATATCCAGATACCGAATTAACTAAAATCATACCTATGACTACATCTTCAGCACCTTCAACATCTTTCTCAGACATAGCAAACACTTTAGAATTAATATTAGGCTTGCCTCCATTTGCTTGTCCAGTAGGTTTTCCTCCACTTGCTTTTCTAGTAGGCTTTCCAGTTGGCCTTTTGTCGCGTCCTAAAAATTGTAAAAGATACTGGTGGGGTCGTTGACTATCGTATCCGAAAGAGGCGGTCCGATCCAATAACCAATTTTGAAAAGGTAGAATTTTGGAAAAGAAGTACGTGTATGATGAAAATCAGGTTTTAGTAAAAAAAAAGAAGCGTATTTTAAGGAAAATGGTATTTTTAAAAGAAAACAAGACTGGGACTACAAATGCGACAATTTTGACCAACTGATTCTTGAAAAAGGATTTTATTTTAAAAAAAAAAAGAGTCGCCACTTGGTATTGAGTTAGGGTGTACCAAGTAACCTGAAAAATCGTTTAACAAAAAAAAATAAAATTTTTTGAAAAATATTTAAAACCCTTTTTCGACTCCTGTCTATAAAAAAAAACGAGAGAAGAAGGTTCAGGAGTCACATTTGAAAAAAAGGAAGGCAAAGGCTCACGCCTAAGACACCCTTTCTACCTAGCTGAGGTTAGTTGTGAGGTTTAATCAAGATTTCCTAAATTAACCCTTAAATTCTATCGCATTCAGATGTATCTATATGAATGCAAATCTTAAATCTAAGTTAGGGTATTGGGAGGGTCGAGATGTTTTGTCGAGGCTTGGTTGGGATTATCGCATTAATTGCGAAACCCGAGTCGAAATCTTGAGGGGGGTCACGAATGTGAATGCAAAATGAAATGCAAAAAAGAAAAAGAAAAAGGAAAATAGTATAGATAGTAAGTGTCCAAGAAAGTAGGTATGCAACATGACAGGTACGGGGGACTAATATCTCGTGACTGAATATTTCCACTCACGGAGGGGGGAATGGCATATACGCCACCGCTTCCCACGTGAGTAGGCGACTATTTCTAGTCAAATCACACAAAAATGACCTAAATTCTAAGTAAGATGCAACCTAAATGTCATGCATTTGAAGATGTGTTAAAAATAAATAAATAATAGTAATAATAATAATAAAAATCATGCAAAATGGAAAGAAAACTAAAAAATGTGTGAAGTGGGATATAAAATGCACACGAGTACACCTAACACTAAAATGCTCTAACGGTCTAGCATTGGACTAACCCTTTCTAGGAATTCCCACTAGCGTTGGCCTAGCGGGGAAACGATAAAATCACAACTAATATTGGACTAGTGTGGTGACGGATTAACGTAAAACATGAATTAAATGGTAAAGCATGAATTAAAAGCAAATTAAACATATAAAGATGTATAAAGTCAAGTAGGAGCACATAACATGTAAGCATGATATTTTATATGTAAAATCCTAAAGAAAGCAGTAAAGCAATTAAGCACATAAACACGCAAAAACACACAAGTCCTAACTATTACACCGGAGAATTTAGCTTACAATTTAAGAGAGAAAAAAAGTAAAAACGACCTATCTATTACACTTGCTATTTTAAATACACAAATATTTGTAACAATATAAAAAGCTTAATTTGACTATTGCATCGGCTAGCTAAATACAAAATATTAAATTTTTGCCAAATGATAAAATTTCAAAATTAAATAACATAAAGTAAATAAATACGCAAAAAGTGTGTAAAATAAGAAACATGTGAGGAAAATGTATAAAAAGATCACATCGGGGCATATTAGAGCACATAAGAAGAATTTAACAAGTAATGGAAGTACCTCTTTGAAGATCTGGTACTAATGCTAACCAAAATGAACAAACAAGTCAAAGTAGCTGAGTATAAACAAATAAAACCTAAAATATATAAGTATTGATAAATTTGGATAAAAATGTAAAGTCTATGAAAACTAAGGGGACTAAAAATAATAATATGAGCCTAAGGGGTAAAAATTAAGAATTTACACAAGTCAAAGGACAAAATAGAAAATGTCACAAGTCTAAGGGGTGTGATGTAAATTAAAATAAATTAGGGGTGAAAACAATAAATTCCAGCAAGTAGGGGGTTAAATGTAAAAATTCTGGCACTTAATTGAAACGAAATAAAATTTAAGAATCAACAATATGAAATTGAGAACTTTGCAAAACTATTAGAGTGCTTAGGGGCATAAGTGTGATGACCAAGATCCAAAGGGTTAGGACATAAATGTTCCGTTTATGGCAAAGAAGTGTAAGAAAGAAATGATAAATAAACGAAATAATGCCTAAATTAAATTTTAAAAAATAAATTAACTTAATCTAACAAATTAATTAACCTAGCCACAAGTTCAAATAAATCTAATCATGCACAAATGCTAAACAACTAAAACAGAAATCAAAGACAACCAAAATACTAGAAACAAAAAATCACATCTAAATTGCTTTCGTTTCTCCCAATCTCTCTATTTTTCTCTTTTCAGACTTTATTTTTCTAGCTTTCTTTTTGTCTTTGGTCTCTCTTTTCTTCCCCAATCTTCTTCTCCCAAATTGCAGTCCACTCTGTCTGATTTCTCTATCTCTCTCTCTCTCTCTCTCTCTCTCTCTCTCTCTCTGATTCTTCTTTTTTTTTTCTTCAATCTGGTTCTCCTTTTTCTTTTTTCTTTCTTTCTTCTTCTTACATAGCCCTCTCTCCCTATTCTATTTCTCTATTTTCTTCTCTTCATCTCCACTCATTATCTTTCTTCTTTCTCTCTAGTTTCTCTCACTCTCACTCCCTTCTCTCCGATTCTCTTTTCTTTTTCTTCAACTTGGTTCTCCTTTTTCTTCTTTGTCTTTCTCACCTCTCCATCTCTTTTTTTTTTTTTTAATTTCAATTTCTGAAAATCCCCTAAATCCTTGATCAAAACCCACAAATCCCAAGTTCTCTGGTTCAAAACTTCAGCCCCAACTTCCCAAATCAAGGTGTGAGTATCTTTTTTGTGGAAATAATTCGACTAACGAGCTACTGTGTTGTGTTTTCCACTGCTAGGGGTAACGAAAGGAGAACTTGCTATGGTTATAGGTGGTGCGGCAAGCAAGGGAGCTGGAAGTTGAAGGTAGTGATGGGAAGCATCAGGTGGAGGTGATTTACGGAAGTTGGGCTGTGTGGTAGTGGTAATTGGTGTTTGCCTTTTGTTATGCAGGTTAGGAACTCCAGACAGTGGCTCTATTTTGCTAGTGATAGGGGCTAATGTGGTGAGTTGGGGATCGATTTAGGCTGTTGCTTGCTGAGACAGCTTGGGGGGCTATCACGGTTCCATGGTGGTTGTGAGGCCAGTGGTGATAGTGCAGGTGAGGACCTGGTAAAATGGGGTTGTTGCAGATGTTGTGAATTTGTGCTTTCGGTGGTTATGTAGTCGTTTCGGTTGTGATTTTGATTGGTGGGCTGATCACATGGCTGCTGTGATTAATCTGATGCACTTTTTGGGTCATTTTTGGGATTGTAACGTGGTTTGATTGACAAAGGCCGACTGATGGATTTCGGGCATTGACAGTCAAGCAATTTGGTGGTTTTCTGGGCAGATTTAGGTGGCTACATTTTGGAAGCTGGCTTGGTTGTGAATGGAAATAGAGGTTGTGATGATTTAGGCTTGATTTGTGATGGTGAATTTTGCTGTTTCGTTGGTGAATTGGAGAAGAATTGGAGTTGTTCTGGGTTTGTTTCTGTGTGCAGGTGGTTTGAAGATTTGGTGGTAGGGGAGGAGTTGTGTAGGTGTTTAGGGAGCTGTTTCTGGGATTGGTTTTGATATTTGCGATTTGGGACTTGTTGTGTTGGCTGATGGTTGAGTCACGGAGGTCAATGGTGGTTCTTGGTGGTTTTGCAGGTATTCTGATTGAGGCTCAGAAGTTATGGGAGATGGTGGTAGAGACTTGGCTGTGGATGGAAGAGGAACTTAGGCAGATGGTGATTTTGGTGGATTGAACGAAGAAAAACAAAAAAAAAAACCTAGGAACAATAATAGGAAGAAAAATTCCAAACTCAACTAAAATCACAAACACATAATTACAGTCCATCAATTTCACATAGAAAATAGAAGAAAGAAAGAAAGGAAGAAAAAGAAAAGAAAGAACAAAATGGAAAATATGAACAAGAATAGAGAGAAAAACTCACATTTTGAACGTTGGAGAGAAGATGCTAAACAGTAGACTTCAATTGAGGTTGAAGATGAACAGTGGACCAGAATATAGAAAACGGTGGCTTTGTGCGTGTTTTTTAGTGTATTGTGTGTTTTGATCTTTAAGGAATACAAGTAAAAGTGTTTTTAGGGTTTTGGATTCTTCTCTTTTTTCTTTTTTTCTCTAATTTAAGGGGGTATTTATAGGGCTAACTGTCTTGGTCACCAAGAATATTACAAAATAACAAAATGTCACCAATAATAAAAATTTTAATTTTATTTAAGAAAATTATTTTTAACCCAAAAATTAAAAATTAATACAAAGGAATGACAGTAATCTCCAAAATTTTTTAAAAAATTCAAAGTAGATATCAACATAAAGGTTAGAGTTTAAAACTGATCAAAAATGCGTTCAGAATATGAAATGACGATTTTGCCCATAAACAACGAAAATACACAGAAAATAGCTATTGGTCTCGAAAAATTACTAAAATTTGAAATAAGCTTAAAATCCTAGGAAATGCATTTATGACTCAAATTTTGGCAAAAATGAATTTAAACTGTAAAATGACGATTTTACCATTGAATGCAGTATTTACAGGAAAAATAACAATCGTCCACAAAAAAATCAAGAAAATTTAGAAAGATGCTTAAAGAATTAGAAAAATAAATTTGGAACCTGAAATGAGCTAAAATGGTGTTCGCGAGATAAAATTATAATTTTACCCTTATTCTAGTAAAATATAAGAAGAATACCAATTAAATATGAAAAAATCACAGAAAATTAAAAATACATATGAAAGTAAAAATATGAATTTAAAACCCCCAAAGCTAATGGAAAAATATTTACAGATAAAAAAGTACTATTTTGCCCCCCGAGATTATTGAAAAATTAGAATTTGACCCAAAAAATATAAACACCTCCCCAATGTTTGAAAAAGAAATAGTGTGTCAAAATTTAGTGTCTACATCTTTTATTTTGTGACACTGGACACTCATTAATTTTATGCCCAATTGGCCACAAGCAAAGCATGCCCCGCTCATCTTCTACATTCTCCAGAATGGAATCGATTACAATACTCACAAAATTTTGGTGCACTAGATTTTAAATTAGGTAGTGAATTTCGATTTCTAAGTTGGTGGCCTGAAATCCCTTGACTACCTTGTTGTATTTGCAACTGATCGATTTGGATAGGTACGGTCGAGGTCTACCCATCCCTACCCCCGATTCTGCTTTGCGATGGAGGATATCTTCTTCAGCTCGCAAACTGGCGTTGTACATATCATGACAAGTGGTGTGAGGAATCCCAAAAATCATCGTCTGAATTTGACTAATAAGGCCTCCTTTGAAGGCTATCATTTTTGAGGTCTCATCAGCCATAGGTAGCGGCTGTCAAATCTTCCCAGAGAGTTAAATTGGTTATGAATATTCCATTCTCGACATATTTGGAGTTTGTTTTAATGTTCTAAATTATTGAATTTTCCTCACTCTTATTGCCGAAGGAAAATACTAGTTCAGGAATACCTGTTGAAAACGCTCCCAGGTCAATGGTCTACCTGGAGGTGCCACAATGGGAGCAATACCATTCCACCACTTCTCAGCTTCTCCAACTAAAAATGAAGTCACCACTTGGAGCTTAACTTCATCTAGGACTTGCATAGTGTTAAACTTATTCTCTGTCTGGCTAAGCCATTGATCCGCTTTGTTTGGATCTGCTGAACCATCAAAAGTCAGCATCTCGACCCTACTTAACTTCTTAAAATGATATCTAAAACTATTCACACTTTGGTTTTGAAATCTTGCACGAATTGTTATGCCATGTTGAAAGTTGTAGGATCCATTTGGCTAAACATATGTGCCATCATTTCAGGCATTGATTGACCTAATTTTGAGGGTCCCGCTTTCTCTTTGCCCTTTGCATGGTGTCTTGCATCCACCATAAATTCTCATTCTGCTTATGTATTAATTTCAGCATTTGCTTCAGAGACAACCTCATTAACACCAGTCTTTACCTCCTCCTCATGTTCTTCACGTCTTGGTACTTGTGTTTCCATAGCAGCTGCAGTTGTTTTCTGTTCCTTGGGTGGCATTTCTGCTACACATCAAAGAAAATTAGTTATGACCATCAATTCCTAGACCCTCCCTCTACACTTGTCAATTCTTAACACACAAATGTTTCAAGCTTAGACCTAGACATATAGATTAATTACTTAGGCTCTGATACCACCCAAAAGATGTCACACCCTGTACCCGGTGTATAACAACCCCACTATATCATGGAGAATTAACCCCCCACAATACTAGGCTAGCGAAATCAAAGGACCTAAATGTAACAATCAATAACAAGTCCTGCAAGATATTATCAACTTTTCATTAACATGAATAAAATCTTCCAAGATCACAACCTAACAACTGAAATTTCATTTCCAAAACATACTATAAAATAAAATAAAATATAATCCTTACAACACAATCTCCTAGTTTACAATCCATAAGCAAAGCATAATTTACATCAACACCCATATAATACAAATCCTGAGTATTTACATTACATGACTGCCACCGCAAATCTCACAAAGCACATTGCTTCCTACTCTAACTACATACACTAGGCTCACCTTTAACAATCCAACCCAATGAGCCCAAAAGCCTATTTCTAAAACTTCACAAAATCCTGCAATAATTAATCAAAGAGGAGTGAGCTTCACATGCTCAGTGAGGAGCTATAATTATACTTTAGGGCATGAATTAGTTCATGACATTCATGCAGATACATATATTAATCTTCATTCATGAATAGCTCAATATTTACAAGTTAACCATCAACCTACTGGAATTCCAGCTCGGCTATTTATCCCGCCAGGTAGGCCATACTCATGTCCTAGCTATTTCTCTCACTAGGTAGGCCATATATCATACATATCATATAGACTAGTCTTGATAGAGTAATTAACATAGCAAATAAAGAGCCATTCCAAACATATGAACAAATATCAAATACTTTTTCAATCACATTCTCTTGGTATGAATCATTCGATCACATTGTTTTCGTAAGAATCATTCATGCACACTTAAACTTCATTCATGCCAATTTGATATAAAAGTAGGCATTCAAAGTCAAGTATATATAGAAATTATACTTTTTCAAAAATTTAAAATATAAGAAGGTCCTCACCTCAACTTTCCCAAAAGTATCACCAACTATTCGTTGAATCAACTCAAATAGCTTGAGTTTCTGGCCTCATCAAAATCACCTACAAAGTGTAATTGACCCACTTAAGAAAACCCAAATCATGAACTTAATATTAATTTAATAAAAGCATGCCTAATGATATGTCATGAAACAAGTGAAAACCTTGAAAAATAGGGCTCAAATGGACCAAGAAAACTGTTCTAATAGGAGTAATCTAGAGAGGAACTGTGGGTGGAGCCATAGGCTTCAAGCTCGCGGATCCTCCCTTGACTGCCTGCGTAGGGTCCATTCATTTGAACATAACTTGAGCTATACTAACCAAAATGCTACAAAATTGGTACTATTAGAAACTAGATTCAATTTCCTACAACTTTTTAGAAGAAACTGTTTTTAAATTCGAAGAAAATTACAGTCAAAATATGGCCACAATTTAAACCTGTTGCAAACCATTTTTAGCTAAATGAAATTCTCAGTCCAGCCAGATGCTGATTTTCAACTCAACATATCTTTCAAAGTATAAGTTGTATAAGAGTGATATTTATATGTATAGAAACTAGAATTCAAGAACTAAAACTCTTATGAAAGGCTTCAATTCATATCTAAATCATATCAAGCTTAAAATTAGCTTACAAGTTAGGACCTCACCAACCCTGTTCTTTGTAGGTCTAGATTTTCTACCAGATTTCAAACTATTCTGATATTTCTACATAACGAACCAAAATAATATTTTTAAACCATGACAAGGCCTTTGAATCTAGTTTCTAACACAACAAACAGCATCCAATTTTGATTTTTCTACACAAAGTTATGATCAGTTTCCTAAAGTTGCGCAGAGGTGACTGTGCTACGGGTTCTAGATATGTTAAAACTTTCTTGGTTCAAAATCTCCTAGTTCCTAGTTCAAGTCCACCTCCAAATCAGAATATATACCATCAATTAAGTTTTAACTTTGCTAAATAACATATAGAATCAATCAAGAAGTTAAGAGAATTAGTGTTACCCTCAAGAGTCTTCAATCTTGTTTCAATTCCATCTTGTTTTTCTCCAGATTTTCTCTCCTTTCTCTTCTCTCTTTGGACGACTTCAAGAAGTCTTTTTCCATCATTTTTTTATCATTTTTTATCCCATTTAATCAGCACATTAGGCTGGCTACTCATGAGGTGCTTTCCTTCACCCTACAAACTCCAAAAACATGACACCTCCTACTTGCTTGCAATCTTGTTCGACCAGCTAGCTTCATGAGAAGATTTTTCTTGGTTTTTTTTTCATTTTAATATTTCCTTTGTGTAGTCCTCCTACTAGGCCTAATAAGCTGATTATATGGTGTTTAATTCACCAACTTGCTTCACGAATTGACCCCTATTTGTGTGACATCTTGTGCTACAATTTTTGTTTAAAATGCTAAAATAAGTCTAACTTCTATGCATGTCATGCAATTCAAGGAAATGAATCTAAAAGGGTCAAAGTTTAATTTTCTAAATTATGGAATCAAACTTTGCGTATTTTAAATATGGTTCTTAAAATTTTTAATATTAGGCAAAGTGGAACGACCAATAAACTTTTACCAATTGCAAATATAATGCAGTCACATCACCTGCAGTTAATGACAAAACATAACCCAGTCCCATGCATGTAATATGGTAGTTAATACAAAAAAACATATTGGAATTTTGAGTTTGAATTTGCATTTGAACTTCAAGGAGCCAAATGCTAAACTTTTAATTAGGAAAATATTTTAGTCATAAGTGAATAATTAAACAATTTTGATAAAAGGACTAGTCTTAGTATGACAGATTTTAGTAAAAGTAAATCCAAGATTTCATAATGAATTTGGATATCAAACTAAAAAGGTAAGAATCAATTAATTTCATTAAACATGATTGATGGAAATAAAGAAATTAAAAAAGTAAGGATGAATTAATTTCATTAAATATTATTGATAAAGGAAATCAAAAACTAAAAATGTGAGAATCAGTTAATTTTATTAAAAATGATTAATAAAGGAAATCTAAAACAAAGAAGAAATAAAATGATTTGGGATATGCAATCACATCAAGCAAGCTTGGTTGGGTGGTTGGGCACTTAGGAGCTCTTGGCTTCAAGACCTCCCATTTGCACCAAAACAAAGTTTTTTTGTCCAAAGGCCAAAAAAAAAAAAAAATTGACAATTCGCGATTTGGACGGTTCATTCCGATTCACATGGTTGGACCGGTTCTTACCGGTTCGTTGGCAGCCTTTGGCTTTTATAGAAAACCGAACTGGAGCCATGGCTGATTCACAGTTCAACCGGTCGAACCGACCAATCCCGTCTGATTCTCAAAACACTGATTTTGGTTATTTACTCGGTTTAACTTTAATAGCATGGCATGCTGGTTAGGAACTTCAAAAAGGAAACCTATTAACGATGAGAAAACATCAAAAAATCCCGTAGGGACTTCAATTTTGATTAGGTTCTTCTTTTAGTGCTTAAAATTGATGCCTCGATTTTTTGCTTCTTTTTTGCTTTCTTTTTCGCATGAATTTTTGCAAAATTCGAAAAATCCATTTATTTATCTATTTGTGTTTGAATTGACTATTCAATGCATGTCTTGGTTTTGGTTTAGTTTGTTTATTATGATTTTAATGGACAATAGAAGACATGAAATTAAAAGGACTGAGGCAATTTATGTGATTATAGAGATTAGTTTTTTGGAATATAATTTAACCATGTGATGATATTGTTTAAAAGCCTAATTTTTAATTTTAATCTCATAAAGGTATATAAAGCCATAATAAAGATAATTTCAAGTAATAAACATGAAATTCTATTTTTATGTGACATTAGCGATAATTATATATTAATATCTCATAGAATTTAATTTTTGTGCATTTAGTATTTTTTTTAGTGTCACTCTCATAAAGTCAGATCATAATACTTTAGCTTATTTATTTTGTAACATTATTAAGAGATATTTTGCATATCTCATACAAATATGTTACATAAGGATGAAGAATGCACTAAGGTGGATGTAAAAGGGTACAGATGTATAATAGGTAGTTTGCTTTACCCAATCGTTAGTAGACTCGATATTCTGTTTACTGTTTGTCTATGTCTAGGTTTCAATCCAGTCCTAAGGAGTCTCACTTGATGTCAGTTAAGCATACTTTTAGGTATCTAAGAGGCACATTAAAATATGGTTCATGGTATCGTAGATCCCATGATTTCAACCTTGTAGGTTATTCCGATGTCGACTTTGGTGAATGTAGAGCATATAGAAAGAGTACTAATGGAACTTGTCTTCTTTTAGGAAAGTGCTTAATAGCTTGGTTTAATAAGAAATAAGGATCTATATCATTGTTTATGGCAGAAGCTGAGTGTACAACTGCGGGTGCATATTACGCACAATTATTGTGTATGAAACACACTTTTTTAGATTTTTGTTTGTCTTTCAATAGTGTGCCTATTCAGTGTGATAACACTAGTGCCATTAACTTGACCAAAAAACTTGTTCAACACTCTAGCACCAAACATATAGATATCAAGCAATATTTCATTAGATATTTGGTTCAAAAGGGTGAGATTAATGTTGAATATGTATGTACTAATGATTAGTTAGCTGATATTTTCACAAAAGCCTTACCCCTTGAATGTTTTGAATTTCTGATATCAAAACTAGGCATTATGTGTCTCGATCGATTGGCTTAAGCAGTGGTTTGGATAGCCAATTGAAGTCTTTCATATTCTAGAAATTCATCCCTTCAAAATATCAAATGAAACTTTCAGACGTTCGAATACTTTTTGGTTTTTAAAAAAATTAATTCTACAGATCACTTAAACGAAGTTTTGGACAACCAAAGAACTCTTCAAAATGTGGAAACGGACTACCATTCAGCTACCTTTCTAGCACATGGGTAGCCAAACGATTCATATTCCAAAACCCTAGCCTCATTCGGAGGTAGTTGAAATCCAATAGTGTCATTCAGCTACCGAATATCCATTTTCAAGTGTAAAAATAAACTGGAACTTCATTTTTAAAAATATCTTTCCTTTCATTGCTTTAAACCAAAAAATTCTCTCAAACGATCATCCAATTCAATCGGGTAAGTTTGATTTTCTGCCTAAAAACATCTTACCCATTTGTTATTAGTCTATTTTTCTCAATTGTTTCTTAAAAATTCTCTGTTAACTTGCAAAATCTGGGGGTTTTATTGCCAAAAATTTTTCTGTCATTCTTGTGTTTTGGGGTGCACTCTAACCTCAATTTTTCTTTGTGATTGTTTGATTATTTTGCTCTAAAACCGCATAAACAACCACATGAGCAGACATATGAGCAACCACATGAGTCACATGAACAATCATCACTTGAGCTAGAGGTGGCCATGACTAGAGTGGAGAGCATTGCTCATGAGGTTGTTCATACTATTCAAAATGACTCTAAGCATGCAATTTTAGCCGAGCATCTACTCACTCCCACTATTAAGCCCGAGGGAACATCTTGAGAATTAGCTATTGTGCCCTACTAGCATAGGAAGTTATAGGTTTTAGTCCAGTTTCTAGTAGTCAGTTAGTTGGTTTAATGATGGTAGTAGTATTTGGTTGTTTTAGGAAGCTATACAAGTCATGAAGACATTTTACTTTTCATTTGTGTTTATGATATATTTTATTATTGTGCTAATAAAATTTTTGCTTTTATTTAAAATTATGGTTTGAAAATATGATATCCAGTTGATTGTTATCTTGATTGTTAGCCAGTTGATTGTTACCTTGGTATTGTTGATATAAGCATCATCCAAGGGGAGTTCCTTAATTTTGATGATGCCAAAAGGGGGAATAAAAGTGTATTGTTTAATAAAATGGTGTAGTTTAGATTTTTCATAAGTAATATTGTGCACTTTGACTTGCTTTTACATAATGGGTTTGTCATCATCCAAAAGGGAGAGAATATAATCCTAATTTGATGATAACAAACCACAACCCAACTAATTATCTTTGTTCAGAATTGTTTCCTAGTATTAAATAAGATTCATGTGTCATCAAAGTTGATTTATTCATGTTGGAAGATTGATTCAAAAAGATAGTATGGATTGGCCATGTGTTCGCGTGTTATTCCAAAGCTTTGGTTGTTTGAAGATCCTTCGGACAGCACTTTGGATGTCTATTTAGATATATAGTAGCTTTCTAGAATAGGCAGAATGTTCAAAATCCTTTGAACGTTTGTTCGACCACTCTCTCAGTCGTCCGAAGTTATTCCAGAATTGAATCAAATGTGCATCCTCTTCAAACGATGATTCAGACACTACTTCGACTGTCTAAAACAATTCCAGAATGCTCAAGAATATTTTGGCCAATCATTTAGACGATAGATCTCCGCTTTGGCCGTCTGAAAGAATCAAATGCAGCTCAATTTTCAAAAAATTTTGATGATGGTTCAGTTAGCACCCTTGACATTAAGCTGACTGAACGGCCCAATAGCTAGCTTTTCTAGCATTAAATGCTTGACCATTGAAGGGTTGGTGAACTATAAAATCAATAAAATCCAAATTTATTGCCAACTATTGTATTAAGTATAGTTGAGCATTCAATAGCAATCTTGAGCAAGAAAAAGCTTTAATTGTAAGCTAAGGTGTGAATCCTTCATTGTGAGAGTGATCATTTTAATTGTACTTTAAAAAGGTTATCTTGTGAGCTATAAAATCTCTTAGCTCAATTAGAGAGTGTCTAGGATGAGTAAGAAGTGAGCCAATCACTATACAAGTTGGTTGTGAAAATCTACAAGTGAAAGGATTCAAGTGTATTGCAGCTTCGAATTTGGTGAAACTTGGAAATTTTGTGGTTTGATCAATGTATCTTTTTCCTTATTCATTTCTTATTTTGTTGTTTGTTCCCTCATTATTTATTGCACTAATTACTTGAGTACTCACTTAGACAACTTGGTAAATTTATTTTTGAAAATTTTCATAACCAGTTTAAATTCTAGAAGAAACTAATTGGCCCCTTCCTCTCCCTTATGTTGCTTAGGGACCAACAAGATTGTATTTTTTGAACAATAATGTCGCATTCCATTTTTCGAAAGACAGAAAAAGGATATTATTTGTTGGAAAAAGAGTGTAGATTTTGTAAAAAATGATTTTTTGAAAAATGTTTTATTTTGGAAAAAAAGAAAAGGTAGGTAGAAAAAGGGTGTGATTTGACAAAGATGTAATTTTTTGAAAAATGCTTTATTAAAAAAACAAAACGAAAAGAAAAGGGCCTAAAATGGGACTTTGAAAATGCGACGGTTTTGGGGCCCGAAAATAGAGTCTAAAAAGGGTTTTTATAAAACAAGGAGTGCCACTTGGTATTGAGTTTTGGTGTACCAAGTCACCAGAAAACGTTTTATTACAAAAGGTAAGAAAAATAAAGAATGATTTCTTTGGAAAACTGTTTTTGAGAAAAAAGTAAGAAAATGAGAAAACCCTTTTAGACAACTCCAGGTCTTTGAAAACAAGAGAAAAAGGTTCAGGAGTCACAGTTGAAGAAAGGGAAGGCAAAGGCTCGTGCCTAAGGTACCCTTTCAACCTAGCCGAAACTTAGTTGCGAGGTTTAGTCAAAATTTTCCTAATATAATCCTAAGTTTTATAACATTTGGATGTAACTATATGAATGCAAATCTAGATCCTAAAAATAGATATCGTTAAGGGACAAAATGTTCCATTGAGGTTTGGTCGGGATTATCGCATTAATTGTGAAACCCGAATCTAGACCTCGATGGAGTCACGAGTGTAGATGCAAAATAGGAATGCAAAAAGAAAAGGAAAATAGTAATATAGATAGTAAGTGAACAAAGAAAGTGGGGATGCAACATAACGGGTACGGGGGACTAATAAACTCATGACTAACTATTCCTACTCACCGAGGGGGAACGGCTTGTTAATCCACCACTTCCCACGTAAATAGATGACTATTTCTAGTCGAATCACACACAAAATGACCTAAGATTCTAAGTGAATGTAACCTAAATGTGATACATTGTCGGATGCTAAAAATAGACAATAATAATAATAATAGAATGTATACCAAAAATCATGCAAATATGGAAAAGACCTTAAAAAAGCAAAGTGTGTGAAATACTATGAAATGCACACGAGGAGTGATCTAACACTAAAATGATCTAAGGGTCTAGTGTTGGCTAGTCCATTTTCTAGAAATTCCTCGCTAGCGTTGGACTAGCAAAGAAACCGAAATTAACCATAACTAGCATTGGATTAGTGTGGCCTCGATACACATATATCATAATGAACAGGTAAATAAATTAAAACATAAATTAAAGCAATAATCACATAGAAGCAGATAATAGCACATAGGAGTACATAGCACATAAGCATAATATTCTAGATGCAAAACCCTAAGGAAAAGCGAGTAAAAGCATATAAGCACGTAAGCATATAGCACACAAAAGTACCTAACTATTACACCGGGGAAGCCTAATTACAATCTAAAAATGGAAAAAGATAAGAGATGACCTATCTAACCTATCTATTACATTTTCTATCTAAAATACAAAAGCTTTTGGTAAATAGGAATATCACCTATCTATTACATTTCTTTGAATAATTAAAATTACATTCACATAAATAACATGACATAAATAAATAAATATTCACACATGAATAGAATAATAAACACAAAAATGATACATAAAAAAACACATAGGAAAAACACATAGGAGCACGTAGGAGCACATAACGAGACATTGAAAGGGTAATAGGGGTTACCTCCCATTTGAAGACTCGGTATAAACTGCTAACAACTATGAACAAATGCATATTAAGGTACCACTATTTAAATATATAAACCATTAATTAAGTAATTTAATATTGATCACTATAACCATGCCACAAAGTTCAAAACAATTCTAGCAATAATAAACAAGAATTAAAATAATAATAATAATAATTAAACATTTAGGAAGAAAATGAAAATTGTTTAGTTAATAAAAATAAATAAATAAATAAAAATAAAAATAATTAAAAAATTAAAAAATTAAAAAAATACAATAATACCTAATTAAGCTTCTAGCACACAAAAATAAAAAATAAAAAAATAAAAAAATAAAAACAAAATAACTAAAAGAGAAACAAAGAAACTAATTTGAGCATTAATTATACAAAAGACCAAATCTTAGGACATTAATTGAAAATTTAATGAAATAAAATAAAAATGAAAAGAAATAATTAAAAGTCTTAAGAACTTAATTATTTTTTCTTCTTTTACAAAACATAAAAATTTCCCAAAAAGTTTTTTTTTTTGGCTCAAAATGAAAATTTCAACAACATTCTATAGCAAAATGTAATTTACAACAAACTAAAGGTTAAAGTTACAATTTCAAACAATTCTTAAGGTAATAATATAATTTACAACAAGTTTAAAGGCTAACATATAATTTCCAGCAAGCATAATGTACAAAAATTAAAATTTTTCGGCAAGTTTAAAAGCCAAATATGTAAATTACGGCAAGCCAATGGGATAATACATAATTTACAGCAACATTTAAAGGCAAAAAAATGCAATTTCAACAAGCTTGGTGGGGTAAAAATCAAATTTCCAGCAAGTTTAAAACCACATATGTAAATTATAGCAAGCCAATGGGAAGAGATATAATTTTCAGCCATATTTAAAGGCCAAAATACAATTTCCAGCAATTAGGGAGGGTCAAAATCAAATTTTCAGCGACGTTTGAGGATCAAAATGAAATTCCAGCAAACTTAAGAACTAAATTGCAATTTCCAGCAATATTCAAGGATATAAAATGAACTTTACAGCAACAATAAGCCCCAATTTGTAAATTCCAACAAGTATTAAACACCAAATTGTAATTTTTAGCAACATTCAAGAGTAAAAATGCAAATTCTAGCTACTTGGGGGGCAAAAATATAATTCTAGCAACATTTGAGGGTAATAATGTAATTCCAGCAAAGCATAATGGCAAAAATAAAATTTCAGCAAGGTTGGGGGACAAGAATGCAATTTTCAGACAACATGAGGGACCAAATTTATAATTCTAGCAACACTCAAGGTCTAAATCATTTCAAAAGGGATTGGGGGTAAAAAGTATAAATTCTGCAGGACATTTAAAACCATATTGCAATTGTTTGGAATAATTGAAAGGAAAACAAATTCTAGGGGTCACTTAAATGAACAAGGGCTTAAATGAAGGAAACTAAATATTGAAAGGCATAATGAAATAATAAGAACCTAAGGGGGCAAAACATAAATATCTAATCTGTAAAAAATAAAAAATAAATAAGTAAAATAAACTATCAAAACTAGTCGTTCATGTCAAAACGACGTAGTTTTGCAACTTTTTTTTTTTCTCATTCTTCTTTTCTCTTTTTTTTTCCTTTTTTTCTTCCTCTTTTCTTTCCTTCATTGATTCTCCAGCCTTCTTTCTTTCTCCCTATCTCTTGTTCCTCTCTCTCACGCTCTCCCTCTCTCTCTCTCTCTCTCTCTCTCTGTCTTTTTCATTCATTCTTTCTTCTTTCTCTTTTCTCTCTGATTTCTCTCTTTCTCGTCTTCCTTCTCTGTTTCTAATTCCTTCTCTTCCTTTCTTCTTTCTTTCGATGTTCCTCAAAAACGGTTCCCCCAGAATCAATTATCCCAAATTCTTATCTATTTTGCTAATTGAAGAACAACCTATGCATAAATTTACTAATTAAAATCTATACAAAAGGGAAGTTGAGGGGCAAAAAATAATTCTTACCTAGCTCGATGTGAGGGCACGGCGCATGACTTGCCGGTGGTGCAGCCGGTTGGAAGAGTGATGTTTTGGGGTGTTTGAAGGTTGTTTTTTTCGGGTATTCCAGTGTTGGTTAAAGGTAGAAATTGGGCTGCTTTGGGCAGAGGTTTTGAACTACTTTTGCTA